>ML778740.1:354837-371088 GCA_009831015.1 Picea engelmannii
ATATTATATGGCCCGATCGTTGGCGCGCATTTCATTTCATTGCATTGTATTGCAATGAATTGCAATATATTGCAATGTATTTTGTATATGAACCATGTGTTGGCGCGGGGTTTGAAACCAAGACCCATGTGTTAAGTATTGGCGCGCGGTTCAAACGGTTGGCATGGTTTAAACCAACTTAACCACCTTTATACTTTGCGCGCGGTCATATGCGCCATGTGCCCAAGAGCCGAGGCGGTTAGGGGCTGGCGCACCCTTAACCGTCCTATGGTTTGCACCAGTGCGCGGTTGTGTACGGGACTGAGTTTTGACGCTTAAATAAGTGTGTGAGCCAGGTTTGCAAAGGCAAGGGTGCGATTTGTAGAACCAGAGACAACAAAGTTGAAGAGGGAGACTTCCAGGAGGCCTAACTTCTTCATTTTTCGACCGATTGAGGTGCCGAAAGAGCCCAGACAAGGGTTTTGGGACGCTGGGAAGCCATTGGAGCAATCGGTTTGTCATTTTGAGCATTGTAAGGCATGTTTTTGAGCACTTTGAGCAATTTAATAATAATGATCCATTGGAAGCTGGACCAGGAGATGTAGCCCGGAGAGGGGTGAACTCCTTTATCAAGTTGTTGTGTTTATGTGCTGATGTTCATTGTTTATGCTGCTGTCTATGTGTATTTTGCATAAGTAATCCTTAATTTATGTGTTGCAAATTGATCCTGTTGCTTTAAACACATAACATTTCACTTGCAATAATTATTTAAGTTTTTCAAGTCTTCATCATTTTTAGATCACTCCCGTTCTCTAGATATACAATTAACATCTTAGAGGATGAGGACCAAAACTTCCACTGGTGCAAGGCATATTCCTACTACTCATCTCCTTCTGCTCAAAACGAACTAATTTGGGCCTCTGGAATTTCTCGTGCAGCCTATGATCCTAAAGTATTTTCCTGAAAGGAGGGGGTCTCTTGGTCCTCTCCCGCCCAGAACGAATTAATTTGACCTCTCAAATTTCTCGTGCAGGCTGTGTCCCTAAAGTCTTCGACTGTGAGGAGGTGGTCTCTTGGTATGTCCTCACTTTCAGTTTCGGGCTCTTCTGCTTTCCCTACAACATTTTCCCTATTCTTCCTCACGGGAAGCTTGTGAGAACTATCAATTTTACCACGAGGATGGGTTCTTATGTCCTCCTTCATTTGAAAAATTATGTGTTTCTTTCTTACTGGGGTGGGACGTTGGAGCGATGCTGCGAGATGTCGTGCTCTTGGAAGTGGTGGCCATGTATTGGAAACTCTTCTCACTGGGGCCTTTTCCATATTATTTGTACAATTCAGTGGTGCCTTGCAATGTCTCCAGGTCACCAACGTTAGGAGAAGGAGTGTTGTTCACCTACTTCAAGCCAAAGAATTATTCCACTGCGGAACCACTCTCTTGTTTCTTTGTCGCCTCAGGTCTTCTGCAAGATATTGAGATTGCGACATCCAACATTGACCTTTCGAGTAGAAGACTGCAAGGAATTCCTAAAAAAGCATGGTAATGAGTTTTGTATGCATGTTGAAGAGCATCTCGATGGCTCCTACATGTTGTCCCACTAGAGGAACACCACATAATGTTGTCCTTGGAATCTTGGTTGCTTCTTCTTTGTTGGATTTAAAACCTCTTCTTGTTTCCATGGTTCGATAGTCTTGTAGTTCTTCAATATTGTATTGGCTCAAGTAATTTGATCTAATATGGAGCATTGAACAATTATATGGCAATGAATTGTGTCGATCCCATCAGGATTCTATGGAAACATAAATGAATTTCAGACAATTTCAAACCATCATTCAATTCTATTCGTAATGTGGATAGAACATAACAACACTAATTCACGATGCGACAGTCGGGGCCCCGCCCTAGAAATTTTGTTTTCATATCAACCTTGTTGAGCAAACGATTTCTTATTTCCCTTTCGCTTATGTGATTCCTTTATTCCAAAATGAAACATTTTATTAGTTTTCCATCCCCTGACCTCTATTTGAGCACTTTTTACTTTATTAATGAAATTACCAAATTTCTTCTTTGCGAAAAAAAAAACTGATCTATAGTTCCTGATGTCAAATGGGACTATGAAATCAACCACAATATACTTAAGATAATATGTCAAATTCATTGAAGAATGTATCAAGAAAAAAATTACTCCCACAAGTTGAAATAAAACCAAATCTTCAACAAAGCATTTTCTCACACCCCTTTTAATGGTACAAGCACAATAGAAAATGAGTAAGTGGATAAAATATTGGACTAGAAAAGGATGGTTTTGCAACAATGGGGTTTGTTTGAGACCAATTCCCGCTTATGAAAATTTTCCTTCGCTTTTCTATTTTCCCACTCTTTTATCTCCTTCTTTTCCCTCTTCTATACTTAACCAAATTCCCCTTTCTTTTTCCCCTGTACTTTCTCTTTCTGGTTACTTAGTCATTTTTCCAAAAATGTCTTGCTGCGCGGGTTGGCAGACTCACGGGTTCACATTTTTATTCATTCTTTTATATCATGATTCCGACCGAGCTCTTCCCCTTTCCATACCTAGCCAGTTTTTCGATCACGGGTTCCCGCGCATGCAGTCTCTAAATTGTACTTCCATTGTTTCGTGACCTGCAAACAACGCTCCGACTTCTGTGATATACAAATTCACTTCCAGACTCCCACATCATCCCCTCTTTTGTGTTACACATTTTTCACTCAAAGGTTCCAATACATATAATTTGACCGTCGGGGCCTCACGTCTCCTCGGGAACCCTTGTCACCCTATTTTGAAGCCCGTTTGACCACTTTCCACAATTGTCTATTTCTTGGAATCTCTTTCACGGATCGTTGAGTTGGTGGGTTCAGGAAATTTCCAATTCCTAATCATTGTTTCATGTGCCCGCCACGTTCACACTTCTTTCCAAGTATATGCAATAAGTATACAACTTCTCGAGAAACATGCATAAAATATCTTGCCAGGAAATGAGATATCTATTACAGATTTGAATATGTTATCCCTTCTTTCCTGTCTTCTATACTTAACCAAATTCCCGTTTCTTTTTCCCCTCTACTTTTTCTTTCTGGTTACTTATTCGTTTTTCTGAAAATATATAATTGTGTGGGTTGGCGGACGCACGAGTTCACATTTGCACTCGTGCTTTTATATCACGACTCTGACCGACCGCTTCCCCATTCCATACTTAGCCACTTTTCCAATCGCGGATTCCCAGGAAGGCATGCTCTAGATTGCACTTCCATTGTTCCTTGACCTGCAAACAACACTTGGACTTCCGCGCTATACAAATTTACTGTTGGACTCCCACATCATACCCTCTTCTGTGTTACACAGTTTTCACTCAAAAGTTCTAAGACCTACAATTTGACCTTCGGGTCCTCACGTCTCTTGGGGAACTATTGTCACCCCATTTTGAAGCCCGTTCATTCGCTTTCCATACTTGGCCATTTCTTGGAATCTCTTTCATGGATCGTCGGGTTGGCAGGTTCACGAAATATCCAATTCCTAATCGATGTTTCCTGTGACCGCCACCTTCGCACTTCTTTCCAAGTATGCAATAACTAAGGTTTAATGATAAAAAATCACCATGCCTCGAGGAGACAATCATACTAAATGTCCCTACACAACTTGTCCAGAAACATGCAAAAAATATCCTGCCAGGTAATGGGATATCTATTACAAATATCAATATATTAGCGAAAACGAGTCCCACCGATTGTTTCCCTATTCCATACTTACTAAATTTTTCACTTGTGAGTTCCTAGACATGCGGGCTCCACTTCCATTGTTCTGTGACCTGCAAACAACACCCCGGATTCTGTGATATACAAATTGACTTTCAGACTCCCACATCATCCCCTCTTCCGTGTTACACATTTTTCACTCAAAAGTTCCGATACATACAATTTGATCGTTGGGGCCCCACGTCTCCTAGGGAACCCTTGTCACCTTATTGTCAAGCCCGTCCAACTGCTTTCCACTCTTGGCCATTTCTTGGAATCTCTTTCGCGGATTGTTGGGTTGGTTGGTTCGGGAAATTTCCAATTCCTAGTAGTTGTTTCTTGTGCCCACCACCTTCACACTTCTTTCCAAGTATATGAAATAAGTATACAACTTCTCCAGAAACATGCAGAAAATATCTTGCCAGGAAATGGGATATCTATTACAAATTTGAATATATTAGCCCTTCTTTTCCCTCTTCTATACTTAACCAAATTCCCGTTTCTTTTTCCCCTCTACTTTCTCTTTTTGGTTACTTAGTCGTTTTTTTTGAAAATGTCTAACTACGTAGGTTGACAGACTCACAAGTTCACATTTGCACTCGTGATTTTATATTGCGACTTCGATCGACCGCTTCCCCATTCCATACCTAGCCACTTTTCTGATCGTGGATTCCTAGGCAGGTGGGGTCTAGATTGCATTTCCATTATTTCGTGACCTACAAACAACAACCAGACTTTCGCGATATACAAATTTGTCGCCAACCTCCCACATCATACCCTCTTCCATGTTACACAGTTTTCACTCAAAAGTTTTGAGACCTACAATTTGACCGTCGGGTCCTCACGTCTCCTGGGGAACTATTGTCACCCCATTTTGAAGCCCGTTCCTCCACTTTCCATACCTGGCCATTTCTTGGAATCTCTTTCACGGATCGTTGGGTTGGTGGGTTCACGAAATATCCAATTCCTAATCATTTTTTTCTGTGCCCGCCACCTTCACACTTCTTTTCAAGTATGAAATAACTGAGGTTTAATGCTAACATCTTACCATGCCTCGAGGAGATAGTCATACTAAATGTCCCTACACAACTTTTACAAAAACATGTAGACAAATATCCTACTCCATACTTATCGTTTCCCTATTCCATACTTACCAAATTTTTCTCTTGCAGGTTCCCAGACATGCAGGCTCAAGATTACCCTTACATTGTTCCTCGACCTGCAAACAACACCCAAAATTTCGTGATATACATGCAGAAAAGATCTTTCCATGTAATGGGATATCTATTACAAATTTCAATATATTAGCGAAAACAAGTTCAACCGATCATTTCCCTATTCCATACTTAGCCACTTTTCCGATTGCGGGTTCTCGGATAGGCGGTCTCAATATTTCCCTCCCATTGTTTCATGACTTGCAAACAACACCCAAAATTATACAAATATACAAACCGACCGCTGGACTTCCCCATCATGCCCTCTTCCGTTTTACGCGTTTTGCAGTCAAAATTTCCGAGACATACAATTTGACCGTCGGGCCCTCACCTCTCCTGAGAATCCCCTGTAACCCTACTTTCAAGCTTGTCCGACCTCTTTTCATACTTATATATATATAAAAGAGTCTTATTTATAATAAAAAAATTGTTTATAAAAACATTATATATATATAAGGTCTTATTTCTAAATATGCAATTAGTAAGCTTTAATGCTAACAACTCATAATGCAGGAACTGTAAAAATTTTCATTGATGAGCGAAAGGCTCGAGGAGATATCCCATTAATACACATTAAACCAAGATTTGTGGAGGGTTATATTATCCCTTACGAGTGTTAATTTCAAACATCGTGGAATGTCGTTCGCACGTTGTTGGGTTGGCGCGTTCACGAAACCTCCAATCCTTAATTCTGAAAACGAGTCTGACTGACCGTTTCCCTATTCCATACTTAGCCACTTTTTCTATTGCGGGTTCTTAGACATGAAAGCTCAATATTTCCCTTCCATTGTTCCATGACCTACAAACAACACCTGGAATTCCGTAAATATACAAACCGGTCGCTGGACTACCCCATCATGCCCTCTTCCTTTTTACACGTTTTGCAGTCAAAATTTCCAAGACATACAATTTGACCATCAGATCTTCACCTCTCCCGAGTATCCCCTGTAACCCTATTTTGAAGCCCGTATGACCTCTTTTCATAATTGGCCATTCCTTACTTGCTCTTCCCCGTCCTCGTCACCTTCGCACTTGTTTATAATAAAAACTTGTTTATAAACACACACACACACACACACACATATATATATTATAAAGACATATAATTTGACTTTCGAGCACTCACCTCTCCTCGGTATCCCTTGCAACCCTACTTTCAAGCATGGCTGACCGCTTTTCATAAATATATATATATATAAGGTCTTATTTCTAAATATGAAATTAGTAAGCTTTAATGATAACAACTCATCATGCAGGAACCGTAAAAATTGTCATTGATGAGAGAAAGGCTCGAGGAGATCTCCCATTAATACACATTAAACCAATATTTTCAGAGGGTTATATTATCCCTTCTGAGTGTTAATTTCAAACATCATGGAATGTCGTTCGTGTGTCGTCAGGTTGGCGTGTTCATGAAACCTCCAATCCTTAATTTCTCTTTGCCATACCCGTCACCTTCACACTTCTAAGTATGAAATAACTAAGCTTTAATGCTAACAACTCATCATGCAACACCCATAGAGATTGTCATTAATGAGCGAAAGGCTTGAGGAGATTTCCCATTCACACGCATTGAACCAACATTTGCAGAGGGTTATATTATCCCCTCCAACTGTTCATTTCAAGCATCGTCTGGAGCAAACAAAAGTTCTCGTAAACTTATGGCACCAACTCGACAACAGTTCTGTGGAGATACATTGAACATCTTCGGGCGCGAGGACCAAAACTTCCAGTGGTCCAAGGCATATTCTTACTACTCATCCCCTTCCGCCCAAAAAGAAATAATTTGGACATCTGGAATTGCTCGTGCAAGTTGTGTCCCTAAAGTTTTTTACTGTAAGGAGTTGGTTTCTTGGTGTGCTGACAAATATATTTTAGGCCAAAGAATTATTCCACTGCAGGACCACTCTCTTGTTTCTTTGTCACCTCAGGTCTTCCACCAGATGTTAATATTTCTGGAGCCAACATTGACGTTCAGAGGAGAATACTCCAAGCAGTTCCTAAAAAAGAATAATAATGGGTTGGACCTCTTGCCCGAGTTCCTAGAAGACATGATGACAGTTCCTGAATATATCACAAGCTTGCAGGTTAGTTCATTTAGAAATCCATTCCTAGAAATTTCCTGGCTGTTAGTTCGCGATAGCACATTGTTGTCTGTTTCCAAAACTGTCTTTGTCCAAGATGGTAAACTGGGAATTCGACCCAATAACCTTCTGGTACCAGGCCTTTGGAGGCACAAGGCCTCTCACTATTTTTATGAGGTTTTTAATGAGTTTGTCTCTGTTTTCAAAGTTTTATTATTAGGAAAGGATGCTCCCCGCATGTCTGACCAAGAAACCAAGTTTTTGGACAGGAAGGGGGCACTTGAAAAAATGGAGAATTGTAGTGTGATAAGGATTTTTGGCTCCAAGGAAAATCCTGCTCTCCTTCCATGTCACATTACAGATAAAATGTTTGTTATAGAAATAACAAGGAAATACAACTACTGGTTGCATCTATTCCATGAGGAGAGAAAAAAACAGTTCATTCCAGGACTTCATGTTGAGGAATGTCAACAAAATTGATGAATTCATAGCCCATTTCAACAACTTGAACCTAATATATGCTGAAAGGCTAAGAGGGTTCAACCCTAATGGAATGTTTTAGAACATTTACTTGTAGTTGGATTCAACAATTCGTTTTTCCAGAGATGCCTGCGCGAAAACATAGACACTGACGACAACAATCCTACTTCTGACGCCAACGACCTAGACACATTTCAAAGCACCACTGAATTGTACAAGAAACAAGGAAAAGGCCCCGATGAGAAGAGTGTTCAATTCCCGTGTACCACTTCCAAGAGTATGACATCCCAGAGCATCGCTCCAACGACCCGCCCTAGTAAGAAAGCAACCCATAATTCTTCAAACAGAGGAGGAGATAACAACCCTCCTCGTGCTAAAATTGATAGTTCTCACAAGATTCCTGAGAAGAAGAAGAGAAAAAAAGTTGTAGGGCAGGCGAAAGAGCCCAAATTTGAAAGTGAGAACATGGAACTTCAGACTCATCTAGATAGTGTATTCCGCAACCTTGATCATCCCAGAGACGCGATCTAGCATAGTCTCCCAATGGAAATAGTCGAGACCATAATTTTTTACGAAGATGAATCCTTTGTATTCCAGAGCATTGTTTTTTACAATGAGTCTAAAAATTTGATTATTGAAAAGAGATGTAAAAAATAAGAAAGGAAAATCTCATTCAGATATTAACCTTGGGAACATGCGGCCATCCCAAATCTCCTGAATTTACCGAGCAACTGAAGATGCTCTTGATGATTCCATTGGAGGCATTGAGGCTAAGAATGCCAGACTAAAGGACCGAGTCAAGGAATTGGAGGAAGCTTTGATTCTTAGGCCATTGCTTGCTAGTCCTTTAACAATAGCCTTGCTTGCCACCCCTGCAACCAAGTTAAAAGGATCCTCCAACCTCCTTGCATCGTGTAGAGGCTATGTGGAGAACAATATGAAGAAAAGAATGGAACTGATTATTGACGCCTGAGAAACATCACAAAGTATGGCTTCCCTTGGAACGAGGGCACATGCTTTGCACAGAGATTTGCAGGTGGATTTAAAAAATGAAGAACTTTTCTATTTAGACACGGTCATCCCTTTTGGCATCCATGTCAACAACATGACATATATGAGAAGAAGAGAAGAAGATCTCCGCTCCCAAAACTGGATCACTGAATTAAATGCACGCTGGAAAGAGAAAGTGAAGAATTTGCATCTCACTGTCCAATCATGTGAACAAGCCATATCAAAGGAAGAAAAATTATTCAGAAAGATGACTGAAATAGACTTAGCCGGAAGGACCAACAAGGTCCAAGACCCCAACTTAATCAACTCCTTTCCCTTAACTAAGAAAGCCTTTGATAAACAAGTTGATATTTTTAAGGGGTTGTCTTTAGAATTTTTTTACAACATCCTTGAATATGGTGAAGATGACGTGGACAATTGACTAGTCGACTATTCAGTACAAAATGAAAAAATTGATCAGGCTCTATGTAATCTTTCTATCGATATAAGGGAATTAGAAAATGAACTTTTCAACATAAAAATCCAGGATGAGATCAACGTGCCCCCCTTGAGAGGCTACATTGAAGAATGGATCCAAATGGAAATGGAGCAGGTCGCTGACGAAGGGAAACATGTAGTTGGCACGATTCCAGTAGCCGTAGACGACAACAATAAAAATGCATCAACAAGCAAATAACAAAAGGGGTGATATGTACCATCACTATAAGTCTATACTGATCTCATCCTGCTTTGTTTATCAATCCAATTATTCCACCTTTTTAAATAGAAATGTCTAGCCAAACACGGATACCTTCCAATTTCTTCTTTTCAGGTCTTTCTCTCTGTCGCTGCCCACTTCTTCTTTCCACAGTCCTATTTCTTGTACATATTTCTCTTATGGTCCGCGGGAGCCCCAATCCCAGTCTATATGACAAACACATTTAAATTTCCGGGAATATGTAAAAGGCAATATTATTTTTTGATATATTTCAAATAAAACTATTTTTGTCTCCTTTTATATTTATGTGCTCAGAAATTTTTATCTTCAACAATTGTGTTTATTTAATTTGAATGTAACTTTATATGTGTCTTCTGTGTTTTATCTTTTTCTCATGCTATGCATATAACTTTATTTGTTCTGGCACATATAGAGACACACAAGCTAGATGATCTATGAAAATTGTACTTAACTCTAACCAATTGGAAGTACACATAAATCATTGAATTTCATAAATACATTGAAGAAATAAAACATGCAAGGTAGGAAGTGAACACAGCTAGCCATACTACTGGTAAAAAAATAAATTCCAAAAAATCCTCATGCATATCTTTTTCTCGTGATATGGAAATTGTACTTAACTCTAACCAATTGGAAGTATATAGAAATCATTATGAATGAATTTCATAAATACATTGAAGAAATAAAACATGCAAGGTAGGAACGAAAATTTCGAACATAGCAAGTAAATAAAAACAAGATGGATTATATACTTTCAAAAACTAAATGGGGCTCTAGAGGCCACTTGTTATTTCCACCACCTGGATACCACCTGTGCTTCATGTCTCCACTCTAGTTTCCATTTGCCTTAGCTACTTTTTCCCATCCATGTGCATTTATTCCCAATTCAACCCAACAAGAATTGTGCTCCCATACAACACTTGTTTTATGTAACTTTCTTTATTTTTTTATTTTTTTAAATAAATAAATTTGATTTTTTTGAAGGCAATTTAATAACAACTAAAATTCATCTTACTTATAATTTATATAAAGAATATCAAACTTATTTTAACATGAAAAAAAAAATATTTGAACCTTTCAATAAACTTAAATTCACTAATAAGAGCACCCATTATTTTGTGTAATTTTTTTATTTTTATTTTCTTTTAACATAAATGAATTTGACTTTTTGAAGGGATGGCTTACATATAACCTGACGTAGAAATCAGTGTTGTAAATATTTCCCCATCATTCATTAGTAAAATAATTTTGAAAATCATTAATAAAATAATTTTGAAAAGTAAAAATAAATACAACCCATTTTCAATAATATAATAATATAAAGTAATTAGAAACTTAAACATAAATGTTAACACAAACAAAATTTTTTATTGATCTTGTAACATGATTTGCAATACACAATTTAGAAACAAGTGCGTACAATATTATAATTTTAAACTTTTAACTATGCAACTGGGTTTGGATTTTTTTTAGGTATCTACGAAAATGGAAATGGATGAGAGGGCCGCCCCTATTATTATTTAACACCACAAATTTCTCACCATTTATTTATTTATTATTAACATGCATTTTCAATCTTTATAATCTCCAATGACCATCACATTTATGTAGTGATTACTTTTCAAAGTGTAATAATGGAATACAAATATGTATGATTATATATAGAACTTCCCTTAACTATAAAATTTATGTAGCTATTATTTTATAAAGTGTAATAATGCTAATGTAGTGATTACTCTTCAAAATGTAATAATGAAATAAAAATATGTAGACTATATATAGAACTTCCCTTAAATATGAAATTTATGTAATTATTATTTTCTAAAGTATAATAATGCTAAAGTAGTAAATATAAAATTTATGTAGTTATTATTTTATAAAGTGTAATAATGCTAATGTAGTGAATACTCTTCAAAATGTAATAATGAAATAAAAATATGTAGATTATATATAGAACTTCCCTTAAATATGAAATTTATGTAATTATTATTTTCTAAAGTATAATAATGCTAAAGTGTAATAATGAAATACAAATTATATGATTATATAATGCATTATCAAGTAAAATCATTATTATTATCATAATACATGTCATGATAATGTAAATTATATTAATAATTAATAATTGGATTGTTATTTAATAAGTCATTAAGCTTTGTAGAACTATTTTCAATTGTTTTTTTTTTTTTTTCCAAAAAAAATTCCTCAAATTTATATAGTGTATAAATTCATTTACATATAAAGTAGCAGCGAGCTCTGGACAACTTGCACAAGCAATTGAAACAAAACAGGTCTAAATTTGGCAAGATCGATGACTCCCGAAAGATCAACAAGAAGGAGACTGATCAAGACCACCAATGACAAAACGTCAAATGCAGATTCAGGACTGTGACAGTACTATAAAAGGCAGCAGTCTGCATCATTCAAAGATATTTATAGAAGTGATGGGGCTCTCGAAACCTTTTTCACAGTGATAGACGGAGAGCCTCCCAATCACTTCAGTGAGGGCCCTCTTAGAGAGAGCATCAGCAACATTGTTGAGGGAGCGGGGGACATGGAGAAAACTGATGTCGGAGAAGCGCCGAGTGAGATCTCGCACTTTTTGCATCCAGCCTTCTAAGTGGATGGAGTGGAGCTGACTCTTTTTTGTTATCCAGTTAATAATAACACTCGAGTCGCCGTGGATGTGAATGTGGTCGATACCCCATAAGGTAGCGAGAGTGAGCGTGGCCCATAATCCCATGAGTTCTGCTTTATTATTTGTCCCGGCTCCGCAATTGATGAACCAATAAGTGCTTCTTGTCGGGTGTGTTTTGAAAGTGCCACCAGCACCACAAACCGAGCCACTAGACTGTGCTGCACCGTCAAAGAAGGCATATGTGTGTCCTGCGTCCAGATCAATGACAATATCACTACGTGGGGAGCTTCTGTCCGAGGTCGGGTGCCAACTGAAAGAGACCAATATCTTATTGATAACCCTCAGCAAGGAGGGTTGGCCATCCTCAAATATCACACGGTTTCTTTCAAGCCATATTTGCCAGCAGATATGCACTGCCAGGCTAGGAGGGGTTGCTTTACGGGAGGACCAGAGGGAAAAACAATGTGTAATGGAGGGGCCACACCAAGCAAATGGAAGGGAGAAATGTTTTAACACTCGGGACCAGACCTCAGAGGTAAATGGACAATGGATCAGTAGGTGATTGAGGTCCTCGGGTGCTCTTTTGCAGAGTGAGCAGTAACCCGGCCCCTCCCAGCCTCTTCTACGTAGCGCATCCCAAGTGAGGATTCGTTCTTTGCCAACAAGCCAGGAGAAAAGCTTCAATTTGAGGGGCACTTTCCAATTCCAGAGCTGTTTGATCCACGACTCTTCAACAACAGAGATAATCTAGTTCTGAAAGGCTGTGTAAATGTTTTTCACTGTGATGGCTCCAGAAGCATCACCGCCTGCCCACACTAAGACATCGGGATCAACAGTTAAAGATATCCCAACACTTTTTAAAGCTGAGGTGTAAAGCGTCCACTCCATGGCCAAAGGATCGCTGAGAGAGAGATCGTTGCTTGACTTCCAAGCATCCGGCAATGGGGTCGCATGCGGCAAAACTCTGGCCTGAAATAGAGTTGTAATGCTCTGTGACTGTAAATGGAGTCTCAGCGCCGGTGAGAGTAAAGAACGCTCCCCCAACCCAAGAACCATATCCCTGCCAATCAGAATTTCCTTACCCTCGCCCGGTCTCCATCGAAGCCAATGGAGGATAATCTGAGATGAAGCCACCAGGCCTTTCCAGGAAGGAGAGGCACGCTTCAGCTAATGAAAGGGATTTCGAAGCCAAAGGAGGAGCGGCTTGGAGTCCATGTATTTGTCAATGATGATTTGATGCCAGATACTGTCGTGAGAGACAGCTCTCCAGAAATTGCTAGCCAGGAGGGCCACGTTGAAGGTGGAAAGATTTTTGAGGCCCCAACCCCCAGCACTCCAGGGTTGTGATAGGGTCTTCCAGCTACAGAGATGAAAGCGCTGAGGGATGACTTGACCACACCACAGGAAGTTGAATGCTAATTGACGCAGGGTGGTAAGTATCCTTAAGGGGACCCTCTCCAGCATCATCCAGTAAACAGCCAGGCTTTCGAGAACTGATTTCACCAGGATCAGTTGCCCTCCCAAAGACAACCATTTGTTGCACCAGAAGCCGATTTTTTTTAAAGGTATCCACTAGCCAGCTCCAGTCCTCCGGGGAAGTGCAACCCAGTTTCATCCGGAAGCCTAAGTAAACAAAGCCTTCGCTCAGGTTTTTAAAAGTGAAAGGGATAGAAGCTTTAAGAAGTAGGAGTTCAGAGTCTGTAAGTCCCCAGTAGTGGACTGAGGACTTAGATGGGTTGATAGATAGACCAGACACCGTGCTAAAGCGCTGGAGTACCTCAAGAATAATCTGCCATTCCTCCGGATCAACAATTGACAATAATAGTACATCATCGACAAACATTAAGTGGGCAATCCTTATGAGTTTTGATACCTTAATACCTGAGATTTGATGCTCGGTGAGGCTTTTGGAGAGTAGAATACTAAGGGCTTCCATAATCAAAATAAAGACGTACGAGGAGAGTGGACATCCCTATCGAAGTCCCCTTTCACTTCTGAAGTAGGATGTAGGATCCCCATTGATCAACACTGCGATTTTTGCGCTTGTAACACAAGAAAGAGTCCAAGAAATAAACAGTTCTCCGAAACCCACAGCATGGAGGATAAGTCTCAAGAAATCCCAGTCCACGCAGTCAAATGCTTTTTTGAGGTCCAGTTTCATGACCAGCGCCTTAAGGTTTTTCTGCTTGATGCTGTGTAAACATTCATGGGCTGCGCCTATTGCATCTTGTATTCTTCTGCCTCTCATGAATCCCAGTTGTTGTGCAGAAAGACTCCTCCCGAGATAAGGTTTGATTCTGTTAGAGATTACCTTGGAGATAATCTTGTATATGAGATTGCAGAGGGAAATCGGTCTGTAGTCGTTGAAAGTGCTTGGTCTGTCATCTTTTGGAATCAAAACCAGGAAAGTTGAATTTATACCACCATCAATCTTTCCAGTGACACGGGTGTCCTCCACCATCTGAAGGAGTTCCTCCCCCAACAAATCAAAGAAGAAGCAGAAAAATTCAGAAGTCCAGCCGTCTGGGCCTGGGCTTCTCTCAGATTTAAAATGTGTAAGAATATGTTTAATCTCAGCGAGTGTGACTGGCTTGTAGAGGGACTCGGCTTCATCTTCGGTGACTAAGCGGGGAAAAAGGCTTGAAGTCGAAACTTTTTCCATTATATTGTGCGTGCTGGCCTCTTTGAAAAGTTGAGTAAAATGAGTGACAGCCGCCTCCTTGATGGTCTGCTGTCCGCTAATCTCTTGCCCACTGCTGTTTATAGTGCTGATCCTCTTTTTTTGTCTGTTGAAACTGGCTACATTGTGGAAGAATTTGGAGTTAGAGTCTCCACTCTTTAGCCATGTAGCACGACTCCGGAGCCGCCAAGCTATTTCATCGGAACGTAGAAGGGATGCTCTGTCTGATTCAAGTCGCTTGAGTCTATCCGACTCTGCCAAAGACCAGGCAGAAGTGATAGATTTGTGAGTGAGAAATTTTATATCCGCCTCTAGCGAGAGCAGTAAGGCCTGTTCCTCAACCATTTTGCGGTGAAACCAAGATTTTGTTTTTGTCTTGAGTGCCTTGAGTTTCCACACTAGTCTGCGCTGTGGGTTAACTTCAGTGGTGAAATACGGGTCTGACCAGAACTGGTGGACGAGCTCAATGTAGTCATTTGAAGTGAGCCAGGAATGATTGAACTTGAAAGGAGAAACCCTGGGCTGCTCAGTGAGTTTCAGTTGGAGAAGAATCGGCGCGTGGTCAGACAGGAAGGGGAGTTCTACCCAAGAGGTTGACAGTCCCGAATGTGCTAATAACTCATCAGCCACAATAAAACGATCAAACCTCCTGGCTATAGCATTTGTGCCAGTCCTACCGTTTCGCCAAGTAGGGGATAAAACGGTCGGTCTGATGTCCATAAGTTTGTTTTTAGAGAAAATTTCTTTGCAATGAGCTCCAGTAGAATTCTGCAGTTGGACGCCTCCCCAGGATTCATCAGCCTCCAGTATGATGTTCAGATCTCCACCGACGATGAGATTGGGCAAAGCGAGGATGCCGCTAGCTTCCAGCTGAGACCAGAAGGTCGCTTTCTCCGAGCAGGGTCCGTAGGTGTTAAGTAGTGACAGCTCCAGTCTTGTATCTATGCAGTGGCCTCGTAACAACAAGCCTCCACACGACAGGGAGGGCTTCAACACAAAATGACTGGGGTCCCAAGCCACCAGCAATCCACCTGAAGTGCCTAATGAGCTCACCGCCACAGTAAACCAAGTAGGACGGAACTGATGAACAAAATCTCTAGCTTTATTATCGGCTGTGAGGGTCTCTTGCAGAAAGATGAGATCAGGCTTAGTTTTCGAAAGCAATCTACGGAAAGAGGCAGTCTTAAGGGTGCCTCCGATCCCCCAGATGTTCAAAGAGAGCACGATCATTACTTTGATCGAGCTAAGGCCTTCATTGCTCTAAGGGCCTTGCCTTCCATCGTGGGCAAGTCAGTAACAGACTGTTGTGAGTTTAAGATCTCCTTTTTCTTTCTGGAGCTTCGAGTTTGCAGTGGGGAGGTTTCAGTAGCTATACCTCGTGACCACGCAAAGGTATTTTTCTCCTGAAGTCTAGTGTTGGAGGTGCCAGCATCAGTCTCCAAATGTATAATTTCCTTGCCGCGATAAACAGGAAGATGTGAGCTGGAACCCTGAAAAATCGGGTTGGGGGAAGTGGGTCTAAGAGCGGCCAGGCATTCAAGCTCTACTTCTTCAGATTGGCTATAGCCTGGAAGTACCTGTGGGTCAGAATCGGTCTGTGATGAGGGGGGATAGATGAGTGGTATCGTGGTCGGAGGGGTAGGTGTAGGGAGGGGGAGGTTCGGTGAAGTGTCAGGGATCGGTTTTGTATTACCCG
>ML778740.1:376919-401208 GCA_009831015.1 Picea engelmannii
AATAGGGGTTTTTAATCCTTTTAACCACAGTATGTAAGTGTTATTTATATTTTTGATCAATATACCATTATCATTCAACAAGTGAAGAGTAAATAAACCATGAACAATGAACAATCATACACATACACAATACACCAATATTTTTACCTGGAAACCCAATGCGGGAGAAAACCACAATTTTTTTTTTCTTATATCTCTTTAATAATTAAATTAATTGGAAGCACCAACTTCCTTTGTTCTCTAGCTACAATTGGAAGGAGGCTCCAACCCCTTATGTTTTCATGCTATAACCTGAGGGAAGCTCCAACTCCCAAATTCTATGGCTACAACCAGAAGGAGGCTACAACCCCCTATGTTCTCTAGCTACAACCAAAAGGTGGCTACAAACACCTATCCTTGCCCCGTCCTTCCGCCCTAAAATATAAGTGTCAAATTATGAAACCACTGCCACACTATCACTGTGAGATATACCACTGTAACTTGTACCAACCTAAACCAGCAACCTGTAACCAACCTGTGCCACTGACATGTAACCAACCTGTACCTATACTCAACCTGTACCAACAAAACCCAACAAGTACGCGACATGTATATGCTATATATCACATATGTACACGCCCTATCTATACTGCAACCTGCATATGTATGTGGCCTATCTATACTGCAACCTGCATACACCTTCAAAAATCTAGGGTTTTCACCTTTTCTAAAACTTCAAACACTTTTCTACCTCTATCACATTATCCTACAACCCGCCACTATATCTTATCTGTAGTTGTGCCCTGTGCATACATCATATTTTACATTCCTTAACCAAACACATCTATGTCTCTCTAGTCATGTTCCATACATGTGTCTACAATTATGAACAAGTGTAATAATCCTCACATAGACTAAAAACCAAACCTTTACTGATATTCAACTCTATTGTTCCTCTCTGCAACTTGTTCCCATAGAAAGTGATACTTGATTGAAATGTGCTTCGTCTTGGAGTGTGTCATTGGATTCTTTGAGATACTAATGACACTTGTATTATCACAATATATTGGAATGGGATCATCATACTCAACCTGTATATATGTCAGAGTTTGTTTCATCCATAGAACCTGTGTACAACATGTTGTTGCTGTAATATACTCTGCTTCGGTTGTAGACAATGATACTGATTACTATTTATTTCTTAGCCAAGATACCAAACACTCACCCAAGTAGAACGTTTCTCCACTTATGCTTCTCTGGAAATCAATGCAACCTGCCCAATCTACATCTATAGGCAATAAGTGATAAATCCTTTCCTTTCAGATACCATAATACAAACTCTTTTGTACCCTTGAGATATCTGAATATCCTCTTTACTGCTAGAACATGAGATTCATTTGGTGCTACTTGAAATCATGCCACCTGTTCAACTTCTTGCATTACATTTGGTCTGGATGTTGTCACATAGAGTAAGCTGCCAATCATTGACATGTACTGCCTTTGATCTATAAACTTTGAACCATCATCTTTACTTAACTTGCAACTGGTTTTCATAGGAGTATTGTCTGGTTTGCAATCTTCCATTATGCACCTCTTTAGCATTTATCTGATATACTTGGTTTGAGAGATAAAAATTCCTTGTTTTTTTTTACATATCTGAAGACTCAGAAAGAAGGATAGTTCTCCAAGAAATGACATTTCAAATTCATTCTACATATCCTTTGCAAATTTTTGGCTCAACCTGTCATCATCACTTCCAAAAATAATATCATCAACATAAACTTCAATTAATAAAATACTATCTTGAGATACCTTGTTGTAGAAGTTGTTGTCTACATTTCCTTTTCAGAACCCTTCCTGTTGTAGATATCTGTCCAGTCTAGAATACCATGCTTTGGGGGCCTGTTTTAGACCATACAAGGCCTTCTTCAATCTACACACATAATCTTCATTCTTTGACAAATGAAATCCTTATGGTTTCTCAATGTAGACTTCTTCTTCTAGTTCCCCATTCAGAAAGGTTGATTTCATGTCCATCTAATACACTTTAATATTCTTGGAGCATGCATAAGCTAGGATCAATCTGATTGCTTTCATTGTGGAAACTGGGGCAAGCATATATTCAAATTCGATACCTTCAACATGTGCATATTCTTTACATACCAATCTATATTTGTTCCTCGTAACCTGTCCATCTTCATTCAATTTATTTTTGAAGACCCACTTTGTGCTGATCACATTCTTGTACCTTGGTATTAGAACCAATTCCCAAGTGCCATTCTTCTCTATTTGATCCAAGTCTTCATCCATGGCCTTTATCCATAATTCATCCTTGTTGGCTTCTTCAAAATTGTTTGGTTCAATCGAAGATAAGAGTGCTAGGTGCAGTTGTTCTGGTAAACAAATTCTTCTTCTAGTCTCAATTCCTGCATTTTTGTTCCCGATAATCTGATCTGAGGGATGATTCTTCTATATTTTTTTGCTAGGTGTCTTTGGAGGTACTTTTTGTTCTTTCTCTTCTACTTCTATCCGACCTTCTTCATTTTCCCCTTCTGATACTTCTTCATCCTTTGCTTCTTATTTGTGTACCTGTTCTCCTTTTCTTCTTCATTTATTTTCCATCCACCTGTCTCATCAACCGTCACATTGGTTCTTTCCACAACTTTGTTGAGCCTTAGATTGAAACATTTTTATGCTTTCCTTATACTCAAGTAACCAACAAGTATGCCTTCATCCACACACGAGTCAAACTTTCCCATTCTTCCATCTTCTCTTTTCATGTAGCATTTGCTTCCAAAAACTCCGAAGTGTTTCACATTTGCTGGTCTTCCTTTCCATATCTCGTAGGGATTTTTATCACTGTTGTTTTTTTAGCATTACTATGTTTTGAATGTGAACTGTTGTATGCACTGTATGTGCCCAAAAGACATATGTCAAATTGGAATCCATTAACATTGTTCGAGCCATTTATTGTATTATCCTGTTCTTCCTTTAGACTGTTGATGTTCGGACAACATCGAGAAGACATTCTCTAAAGATAATAATTAATAAGTAAATGATAATAATAAATAGTTATCTGGTTATTCAAGGGACGCACCCTTTCATGGATGTTCACCTTATGTTCCATATATATGGAACACTCATTATTGTAATAATACATCGATAATCTCTCATATCTCATATGAAGAAAAACCAACATATTGTTGGTGGGTAAACATGTTCTTATTCAACCCAGGTTACAAGATTTCAAGCAGTATTTGCTCGCCTTCTCACCAAATATATCCATATATAGTAGCCATTATGGATGGATGATAGTATTCAGGGGAGTTTAATCTATCCAACAATCAAATAAAGTAATTGCATTCTGTTGGTTCGTTTTCTTGTCCTACTCCTAGCCCGTCTAGGTTCATTCTCCCAACAACTGTATGTGTTCGTAAAGCTGGCAAGAAAGAAAGAAGCTGGTGTTTATTCTCCCAATCGGGGTTGATTCGCCCATCCCGTTGTTTTCTTTTTTCAGGCCATTGTTTCTTTGACTAGCCAACCCGCCCTCTATCTAGCCATCCATCCTGTTGTGTTTGTTTATTGGACTAGCCCGCAGTAACAGGTAGGTGGTAGCAAGTCGTGGCAAGAGGAGAGTCTTAGTCAAGGCATGTGGTAGTAGGTCGAGGTAGGTGGTAGCAGGTCGTGGCAAGAGGAGAGTCAAAACATTAGGAAGGCATTTCCACATTGAATGAAGGCATTATGATGAAGTATACCACACAACTTGCAAGCATGGAGCACAAGTAAATCCGGGTGATAATTGACCCTTGACGTCATACACTATGGGAGTTGACCCTAGTGTTTCTAGAGGGTATAGCCTATAGAAGTCCACATGGAGTGCCATGTGTGACAAACTTTCTCCAGATCATACTCCTCTGTGAATTGAGTTGAGTTGATCTGTGAGGAAACTTATCAGAGAAGGGATAAGTGGAACACTTATTCAAGAAGGAATAAGTGAAGTTGGGCTTATAACCCAACGTCCCATGTGGAGAGCACATGAGGACATGTCAAGGGAGTTGAACCTTGATGTCATACACTATGGGAGTTGACCCTAGTGTTTCTAGAGGGTGTAGCCTCTAGAAGTCCACATGGAGTGCCATGTGTGATACACTTTATCTAGATCGTACTCCTCTATGAATTGAATTGAGTTGATCTGTGAGGAAACTTTTCCGAGAAGGGATAAGTGGAACACTTATTCGAGAAGGAATAAGTACATTTGGGATTATATCCCATCATCCCATGTTCAGAGAACATGAGGACATGTCAGGGGAGTTGACCCTTGATGTCTCACACTATGGAGTGTTGACCCTAAGTGTTCCTAGAGGGAGTAGCCTCTAGAAGTCCACATGGGAGTGCCATGTGTGACAAATATTTTACTACTATAGTGGTTTTTTACCACTAAAAGAGACTGCCTATCTTTGGACAGTAGTTGTGTACTACTATGGAAATATACCTCACTAGCTAAGAGGGAGTGTTGATGTTTCAACATCGGGCATAACTTCTCCTATATTGGGTTGTAGACCAAGGGAGATAGGATGCATTTATCACAAAGGTGCACTTGTGGTAAATGGGCCCAGACGTAGCCCTTCTTTGATCACGACAAGGAATAATATGGACTCGAGGTGTTTGAAGTGCTTTCCACGTGTTAGTTAGCATCAAGCCAACATTCACTCATCGGTGTGTGCTTGTGGTGAAAGATCTTGGTGTGGTCTTTGTCCTAGTCATGGTGATTTGACAAGAAATGATAAAGACTCAAGATGTTATGCTATTACATGTAGACCCAAATGAGCCTAATCTTAGAGAGATTTAATTGGCTTAGAGGGAGAGGCACCGAAAGAGTTTCTCCTCAGTTTAGGTGGGAGAGAGATGTCTCCCAAGACTAAAAGATAAGTGTCATGAGTCTAGGGTGAAGTTTATATGCTTCAAAGACAAGAGTGGCATATTGCAAAATGTCTCCCTCGTTGAGAGGGAGTGTTGATGTTTGGACAACATCAAGAATACATTCTCTAAAGATAATAATTAATAAGTAAATGATAATAATAAATAGTTATCTGATTATTCAAGGGACACACCCTTTCATGGATGGTCACCTTATGTTCCCTATATATGGAACACTCATTATTGTAATAATACATCGAATATCTCTCATATCTCATATGAAGAAAAACCAACATAGACAACTCCATTCTATTGAGGTGTCCTAGCAACCAAGAATTTCCGTTTTATTCCATGCTTGCTGCAAAAATCCATAAATTCCTTTGAAGTAAAATCTCCTCCATTATCATATCTCAAACATTTGATCTTTGAATCCATTTCATTTTCAACCATTTCCTTGTATACCTTGAAGTTATCAAATGCTTCTAAATTTTTCCCGATAAAACAAATTGCAATCATCCTTGTATAATCATTAACCAATAACATAAAATGTTGCTCACCGTTTAAACCCTTTGTTATGGTTGGTCCAACTAGATCAATATGCACAATTTCTAGCGGTCTTTTTTTAGAGTATTCCTTTAATTTGAATTTGGTATTTGTTTGCTTTCCATGTTGACAATGCTTGCATAAGTTGTTGGTTGGCTTCATGATCTGGGGAATTTCTCTGTCTGCTTCCTTTTTGTTGACTTTGACTAGGTTGTCAAAATTTATGTGACCCATCCTTCTGTGCCATAGCCAAACTTCATCTTCCTTTCATAGACATCACTTTTTATTTCCAATTTCAATTAATACATATATGTTGTTTGAAGTTCTTACATCTGTGTTGTGAAAAGAAACAACCACCCTTTATTTTTCAAGAAAGTAAAGGGGCTCCCTTATTAATTTCGGTAATGTGACCTTGATTTATTCTTGGTTTTATATTTCTAGTGTATTTTATGTCTTGTTTTTCCTTTAGGCATTCTCATCATCTTCCTCTCTTCGATATATTTCCATTGATATGGTTTATTTTGTTTGATTTTCTTATATAGTCACGTAAATATTTTATTATTTAGGTGATTGGATTGGTTTTCATTGGACATTATTAAATCACAACAACTTGTTTAATTATTGGAAGTAGTTTTAATATGAATTCCTCACATTCCCTTTGTTCTAAAACAAGATTACGAGGAATATTTTTATCATTCAATAATTAACATATGATTCTAAAATGTGGTTTAATTGTTTGATTTAAATTTGTCAACAATTGAATGATTATTAAATTTTATGGAGTTAATTTCTTCAATTTGAAAAATATTCCCAAATCTCAAAATATAATGTCCAATCTGATATATTTAGAATATGTGATATTAATTAGATTAGATTTTATTAATTTTGGTTAATCAAGATTTGAAGATCTGGTAGATATCAATCATATTTGATTTTATTAATTTTGGTTAATTAAGATTTGAAGATATGGTAGTTCATATTTTAATAGATTTTTTTGTTATTAATTTAATTTGTTTTTATTATAGGTGTCTATTAGAAATCTGCAGTTCAACTATAGTCACCAAAATTTGCTCAATTGGAAAATTTGTATATGTTTCAGGAGGTGAATTTCCAACCTGCATTGCGAGAAAACGATGAATAATTTTCTCAAACGGATAAAAACCCATTTCCAAAATGGGGTGATTCACCTTCCAAGTGGGCCATTTTATCAGAAAATAAATAATTTCAAAGAAATTCTACCAAGAAGGAGGCATACTTTCTCATATTTGTTTTTACGCCCAACTCACAAGAATACATTTTACAGGTCAATTTACATGAGATCAAAGACAAATTTATGAAAACGGTTGAAAACCCACTTCAAAAACATGTCGATTTACCTTATCCTAAGAATATTTGTTCAGAATCCAAACTGTTTGGTAGATATGATGCATTCTTTGGGTGGTTTCTGTCCAAATTTAGTTTTCTGCAAATTTTGTAGTTGATTTTATTCCGAATTATGTAGCTAATTGATAAGAAGTTTTGGTTGACTCAAGGAGTATTCGACCTGAAGCAAAAGGAATGTATTAAAATATGTTTATTCATGTGTAAGGGGAGTTCCTCTTTTCTTCAATTTAGAGGCTCTGAGCACCGTTGTAAAGAGATTTTAGCTGTAGGTGAAGAGGAATACTCAAATCTGAGTTATTTGGGGGTTTTCTTTTCAAGATTCAATCTTTGTATTTGAGACATGGTTTTAACTATTGCAAATCTTTTCTTCAACAAAAAATATCATGATTTTGAAAGGAGTTTTGGAGATCTATTTGTAAAACAAAGCAATGAAATCATGTTTATTATTTGTATTCAAATACTTTTATTTGTTAATGCAAATTTTACTCTTTTAATGGAAAATATGTGCCAATTATTTCATATTTTTCACCGTTGTTTGATATGAGAATGATTGCCTATTAGATCAACTATATGATCTAATGGTATTATAGATATGTTATTTATTTATAATATGCTCTTGTGCTTCAATCCAATTTATGAGTAACTATTTACTTAGAAATTTGTCATTTGAAATAGATTTAATTGTCTTTGAACTATATGAACTATTTCTGCATTTTAATGGCCCATATTTTATTGTTTTAAATCTCCAAACAAAACATGTATGCCACTTATAATGCTAATTGTTTGAACTAATTCAACAACTTGAAATTCATCATAAAAACATGTATAATTCCCACTATATTTAAATCCTTGCATTTGGTATTAGAGAGCTATCTCTTGAGTATCAAGTTAGATTAGTTTCCTTTACTTTCCACATTGCATTTAGATTAATTTATTTCATTTTGTTGAAGTATCCTCACACAAGAACACTTTCATCCGTGGCTTAGTCGATCCCTTGTGTCAGCTTAAGGAATCATTCCTTGCAAGCTAGCTGCGAGAAGGTAATTCCTTCTCTTTTGTCTACTCATAAAAGAAAATATCGAAATACATTAGCAGATAGAAGGCCATGTACATATCTTTGTATATATAGATTAGATTAGTAATTAGCTTAAGTTAGTTTTAGATAAAGGTAAATGGACCTTTAACTAGTCAGAATTACTATCCCAAATGGATAAGGGCCCAATTAGGGCCCTGATTGGGTGATCTCCCTATGATGTTGAACATGTTCATTTTTGTCCATCAACATTTTTGGCGCTAGAAGGAGGGCCATCAACAAATGTGCATAATAATTTGATTTTTGTTTGAGCTATTGTTTTTAATTCTTTCATTTCTTTTTAATGGATCCTAATCTTGCTATTTGGAGTTGTATATTTAGTCGAGCATTTTGCAACACTCCAATAAATATAATTAATCACTTGTCAAAGGTAAAGTTTAATGGTGAGTCTAATTCTTATGCATTTGATCATGTTCATCAATTTATTTTAAATTGTAAAATTTTTGATATTGATGAGTGTGTTATGTGTAGGATTTTTACTCTTACTTTTACTGGCCAAGCTAAAGATTGGTGTCTTTCATTGCCAGTTGCCTCTATAGATAGTTGGGATGAATTTATACGAATGTTCCTACATAGATTTCAAGATTATGACTATGATCAGGTTTTCCTCAAAATTGAGAACTTGGGAAGAATTGAAAGTGAGTCCTATGACAATTTTCTTCTTAGATTCAAATTGACTTGCTTTAAATTTCAAGCCGACGATTTACCTTCTATGCATGAATTAATAGGATGGTTTAAAAAAATTCTTTCACTTCCTTGTATTAATCATAATGAACCTGAAGGTATAAATTTTCTTACTGTATTTTCTACAGTTGATGAACCAATTATTTCTTATGATATGGTTGATCCTATTGTAACAATCAATTAAAAAATTACTGAGGAGCTATTTCAGGAAATCATAAATTCATCTATGAAATCATAACTCATCCTGAAAATGTTTCAAATTCCAATACAATTGTTGTTTTCCAAAATAATGACAGTTGTTTCATTAGGAGTAACTTAACTGGTATTTCTGATATCATTATTAATACTTCTCAGCTCCATATTTCACAACATCTTGATAATCATTTTCAAGAAGGGAAATCTTTATCCAACCAAATTAATCCCTTACCCGAAAGTGATATTTAAGAAAATGATGGAGAAATGATATTAGAAACTCAAGAACAAGTCCCTAACAATAATAATCATTTTGAGAACAAAGAGACATTTTGTTTTATCTGTTCCAACAATCATTTTGCATTATACCCTGATATTTTTGTTGACATAAATTTGTTTGATAATCATTCAAGAGTTCCTCTTCATTTAAATGACATTTTACAAAAGAGCGGAACTGTCATAAGTCAAACAGATTATGGGTCTTTCATGCATAATTATTAGAGTAAGGAATCATTAATTGATCATTTTTTTTTTATAATTCTCATACATGTTCATCATCATATGCTTTTGTTTCTGATTGAAAGGAAATTAGTCAAGGTAGTGATTGTGAAATCATTTATGATAATGATTTAGAGGTTGAGAATAGTGAGGCACTTCACCCCCAGGTGATGGTTATGTCAGGTCATCATATTATTGATTCTCATAATCAATTTATATTTCAAGATCTATGGTATCCTTTTACTAATCATACTACAATTGAACTTCATCTTGAATCTTCTCATAATGATTTCAAATTTCAGGAAATAAACGTCAAGCCTATCTATGATTCTAATGACATTACTCAAGTTCCTATTTCTTATCATGATCTTGAACCTTTTACACAAGTAGAAGCTAGCATTAATTTTGATTACATTATTTCAACTACTACTTGTGCAAAATAAATTCTTGTAAATAAATCCCAACCCTCTTGTAACATTATTGTACATAATACTAATATTTTCTTATCCACTCTTTCTTTAAACCTTCTCCAATCTATAATGGATATTCATCCTTACTTTTATGATCCAGTAGAAATTTGGTTGGAGGGAATTTTTCAAGAGAGGATAAATAAATTTATTTTTATGAATTCATTAGTGTTAGATGTATATAAAGTGTTTAAATTTTCTTTTGGTAATTTAGTATTATTTTCACTATTGTTACTAATGTTTGATGTATACATATGTATAGGTGTGAAATAACTTGAATGGCTTCATTAGAAATTTGACTATACGTATTCATATTTCCATCGTAAAGTTGGAGTAGGAGTAGGTCTAGTTTAGCTTATATTTTCTTTACTTTAATTTTAGATTCAATAAACTGATGATCTTAAGCGTACATGAGCTTCATTAAATCTTCAACTTATTCATGCTTTAATTTTTATCATAGGAAGAAGTTACGTCTTCAAGTTAAGTCTCATACATTTATTTTCATCTTTTCATTATTTTCTTTAGGTTTTTATTTTAAATCTTGTTTTAGTGTTTGCTAATTTAAACTCTGTTTTTACAGGTCTTCAAAATTTTTCAAGAAAATATAGCACCCCTGCTTACTTGGAATGCACTCTCCTTGTTCCATGTGTTTCGAGTTAGGAAAAGAAACAATGATGCATACCAAATTGCAAACAAACTAAATTAGGGAGCTTCTAAACTTTTATGTTGCATTCATCCCTTCTGATTTAACTTCATTTTTTTTATTAGTGTTGCTACCTAGATTTTGTATTATGATTTGAATAAAAAGGCCAATCAACTTCAACTTTGCAAGAAATAATTTGTTAACATCCTAAATTAAGATGGACACACATGCTTTTCTTATTTTCACTCCTTTGTTGAGATCTGCTTTCATAAGTTGTCTTGTTGAAGTTTATTTTCATATTTGGTTTTTTATTTACCTTTTATTTTTCTTCAAATTTTCCCTTTTCTTTCTTTGTTTGCAATGATTGAAATTTTCTGTTTTGGTTTGTTTTTTTTTTGAGTGGATTTTGTGTTATGGTGAAATGTTTCCTACCCAACATTGGATGACCTACATAGGGAAATATTAAATCTCTTCTTTTCAATAGGATTAGATTTACCTAAAGGTCATCCATACCAAGTTTTAACTTTTCTCATACATTAATCGTTATTCATATGGAACATTATGATATGTTTCAAGTATCGTGAGATAATATTTAAAAAGGAAATAATTTCCGACATTCTTTACTTTGAATCCCTCCCACCCCCTCCACATTTAAAAGTCTCTACTTTGGTAGATGAAGAGAAGACTAGTGGGTTCAAACCTAAATAGTATCATATCTATTTCTTTAAATAGAATAGCTCTCATACCACCCCGCTCTCTTCACCCAATTGCTAAAATCAATTCTCCAAATATCAGTCAAAAGTGTGGCTTAAGAGAGTTATAAGCACATATGTGTGAGAAATGTGTGTAAACTCGTCGGAGTACTGAACAGGCTCGTTGGAAGCGGGTCAATGCATACATGGTATCAAGACAACTTCATCAGGGTACTGAACAAGCCTGTTGACAATGAAGCAATGTCAAGTAAAAGAGGTAATAGATGCATACTAATCCTTAAAGCCTCCTAGCTATTTTCATTGGCCAACAATAGAGAAAGAATAAAAGAACGATTATTCCCTATTTTAGAGATGGACACTCAATTGTTTTGATCTTTAAAAGCTTATTTTGCTTTGATTCTATCTTATGTGGGACCCTTGGGAATTGTGTCATGTGAGAGTAAGTTTTGAAAACTTTCATTTTGATCTTTGGTAAATTTAGTCCTATTATCTTAACCAGAGATAACCAATTCATCCCCGTGTGTCACCAATTGTTGTGGAAAACAACAACCACCCTTTATTTTCAAGAAAGTAAAGGGGCCCCCTTATTAATTTTGGTAATGTCACCTTGATTTGTTCTTGGTTTTATATTTCTAGTGTCTTTTATGTCTTGTTTGTCCTTTTGACATTCTCATCATCTTCCTCTCTTCAATATATTTCCATTGATATGGTTTGTCTTGTTTGATTTTCTTATATAGTCATGTAAATATTTTATTATTTAGGTGATTGGATTGGTTTTCATTGGACATTATTAAATCACAACAACTTGGTTAATTATTGGAAACAGTTTTAAAATGAATTCCTAACATTCACTTTGTTCTAAAACAAGATTACGAGGGGTATTTTCACCCTTCAATAATTAACACGTGATTCTAAATATGGTTTAATTGGTTGATTTAAATTTGTCAACAATTGAATGATTATTAAATTTTGTGGAGTTAATTTCTTCAATTTGAAAAATATTCCCAAATCTCAAAATATAATGTCCAATTTGATATATTTAAATATGTGATATCACTCAGATTCGATTTTATTAATTTTGGTTAATCAAGATTTGGAGATCTGGTAGTTCATCTTTTAATAGATTTTTTTGTTATTAATTTAATTTGTTTTTGATATAGGTTTCTATTACAGATTTGCAGTTCAACTATAGTAACCAAAATTTACTCAATTGGAAAATTCGTATCTGTTTCAGGAGGTGAATCTCCAGCCTGCATTGCGAGAAAATGATTCATTTTCTCAAATGGATGAAAACCCATTTAAAAAATGGGGTGATTTACCTTCCTCAAGGGTCTTTTCCTCAGAAAATGAATACTTTCAGATAAATTCTATCAGGAAGGAGGTGAAATTTCCCATAATTGTTGTTACGACTAACTCATAAGAAAAAAATTTACAAGTCAATTTACGAGAGATCAGAGATGAATTTATGAAAACGATTGAAAACCCACTTCAAAAACTTACTGATTTACCTTATAAAAACCCCCTTACACATGAATAAACAGAGTTTGTATTCTGACCAAATCCTCTTATTATAAGATAAATCAACAAGTTTCTGAAGTGGGTTTTCAACTGTTTTCATAAATTAATCTCTGATCTCTCGTAAATTGACCTGCAAAATTGTTTCTTGTGAGTTGGTTGTAACAACAATTCTGGAAAATTCCTCCTCCTTCCTGATAGAATTTATTTGAAAGTATTCATTTTCTGAGGAAACGACCCTTAAGGAAGGTAAATCACCCCATTTTTGAAATGGGTTTTCATCGATTTGAGAAAATGCATCACCGTTTTCTTGCAATGCAGGCTGGAAATTCACCTCTTGAAACAGATACAAATGTTCCAATTGAGCAAATTTTGGTGACTATAGTTGAACTACAGATCTGTAATAGACACTTATAACAAAAAAAAAATTAAATTAATAACAAAAAATCTATTAAAAGAGGAACTACAAGATCTCCAAATCTTAATTAACCAAAATTAATGAAATCAAATCTGATTGATATCACATATTCTAAATATATCAAATTGGGCATTATATTTTGAGATTTGGGAATATTTTTCAAATTGAAGAAATTAACTCCATAAAATTTAATAATCATTCAATTGTTGACAAATTTAAATCAACCAATTAAACCACATTTTAGAATCACATGTTAATTATTGAATGGTAAAAATACTCATAATCTTGTTTTAGAACAAAGTGAATGTGAGGAATTCATATTAAAACTATTTCCAATAATTAACCAAGTTGTTGTGATTTAATAATGTCCAATGTTTTAACAAATTAAAACTATACATAAGGAATGTATAAAACTTTGTTTATTCATGTGTAAGGGGGTTTCTCTTTTCTGTCATTTAGAGGCTTTGAGCACTATTGTAAAGAGATTTTAGCTGTAGGTGAAGAGGAACACTCAAATCTGAGTTATTTGGGGGTTTTCTTTTCAATATTCAATCTTTGTATTTGAGACAGGGTTTGCACTATTGCAACTCTTTTTTGCAACAACAAAGCTCATGATTTTGAAATGTTTTTTGGAGATCTATTTGTAAATCAGAGAAATGAAATCAAGTTTATTATTTGTATTCAAAACCTTTTATTTGTTAATTCAAATTTTACTCATTTAATGGAAAATCTGTGACAATTATTTCATATTTTTCACTATTGTTTGATACGAGATTTATTGTCTATTATATAAATTTTTTGATCTAATGGTATTATAGATATGTTATTTATTTCTAATTTTCTCTTGTGTTTCAATCCAATTTCTGAGTAACTATTTACTTAGAAATTTGTCATTGAACTATATGAACTATTTATGCATTTTAATGGCCCATATATTTTTTTTTTAATATCCAAACAAAGCATGTATGACACTTATAGTGTTAACTGTTTGAAATAATTCAACAACTTGACATTCAATATAAAAACATGTTTAATACCCACTATATTTCAATCCTTGCACTTAGTATTTTAGAGCTATCTCTTGAGGATCAAGTTAGATTAGTTTCATTTACTTTCTGCATTGTATTTAGATTTAGATTTATAGTTAGATTAATTTATTGTATTTTGTTGAAGTCTCCTCATGTAGGTGAAATTTCATCCATGGCTTAGCTGAGCCCTTGTGTCAGCTTAAGGATTTCTTCCTTGCAAGCTAGTTGCGAGAAGGCAATTCCTTCTCTTTTGTCTGTTGATAAAATAAAATATCGAAATACATTAGCAGCCAGAAGGCCATGTACATATCTTTGTATATATAGATTAGATTAGTAATTATATTAAGTTAGTTTTAGATCAAGGTAATTGGACCTTTAACTAGTCAGAATCACTATCCCAAATGGATAAGGGCCTAATTGGGCCCTTGACTGAGTGATCTCCCTATTATGTTGAACATGGTCATTTTTGGCCATCAACAAGTTGTTGCAACCAATCTGCCTGAACCTGCTTTTCTTATCTCACACTTTTGTGAACCAAACACAAGTTTGTGACCTTGGTCACACATTTGACTTACACTTAGAATATTATGTTTCATATCTTCCACTAGTAGAACATTTTCTACTTTGGTATCCTTGTTTCCAATTCTGACTGTGCCTCTTCCAATGATTCTAGTTGAGTCATTGTTTCCAAAGAGATTGATCCATCTCTTTCCTTTCTCAATGTTAGAAACCTATCCTCATCACTTATCATGTTCTTTGAGCAGCCACTGTCAACATACCAACCACATTTATTGTGTTTATCTTGTAGAGCGAGTGTGCATTCTTTAGTGTTATACTGATTTTGCTTTCTTATCCATATTCTCTGTTGAGGTCCTATTTGTGACTGTTGTTATTTTGTTGTGATTATCTAGGAGGGACTTGTAGCATTCCATTCGTGCTCAAGGACTCAAACATGTTGTAGCTTCTTCTCTGTGTTTCATTAGGCCTTCTTGGATAACAACTTTGTGCATGAATTTTAAAGTTGTTTCTATTTCTGCTATTTTCTCTGCAATTTACAACTTTATGTCCAAAATTATTACATGCATAACATAAACAAAAAAAGATAGTTTGATACATGGGAGTCGAAGATATTATGAAAAGAGGCACTCTTCTGAATCCTTCTTCTTCTTGAGGCCTTCTTGTTTATGACTGTCATTGATTCCGAAATCTGAATTTTTTGGGTGGACAAGTCTCCCTATGATCTTCCTTGTAAAACTTCTTGTTTCCTATGACTGTCTTTGCATATCTTCTTGGACGTGTTTCTTGATATTCTATTTTGGAGTTTGATCCTTTTTTCGTTCGATTGTATCCAATCCCATACTTGTCATGATTTGGCCTTTGAATGCTGATAATATCGTCCAAAACTTTTGAGTCGTTTTGCATGTTTTTATTTTGAAGATATTTTCTCAATGTGACGATCTTTGCTTCCAAATTTCCAATGATCCTGTCTCTTTATTCTAACCATTCTTTGAGTGCTTCTTCAATTCTTTTGTCTTCTTCAACTTGAATTTTTAATTTAGTGATCATCTGTTCTATTTATTCTGAGTTGGAACTTTGAGATTCCTCTTTTCTTTTTAGTTCTTCCTGTAGTGACTTGTTTTTATTATTTTACCTTTTTGTAAATTCTATGGCACTCATCAATTCTTCTCTGTAGTCAACTTCTGCATCTTAATATTCTTCTTTAGTGCCTTATTCATCAAAATCTTATACTGCCATGAATAGAACCCTTTCTGTCTCACTTCCAATATCTTCATCTTTGTCTGATGAGGTGCTATACTCTTTTGTGCAAAATCTTTTCTTGAGGAATTTGTTTTTGGTTTTCTTGCCTTTGTACATTTGTTTGCTACTTGAATCATCTTCTTCATTTATTTTCTTTTTCTTATGGGGACATTTTTTACCAAAATGACCAATACCTTTGCGGAGATGTAATGCATAACTTTGACATATACCGAATCACCAAGACCATTCATATGTACATTTTTGGATTTTGAGTTATTTAGAATGAGTTTCCTTTCATTTTAATTTGTTGATGGAACTGATGGTTCTTTATATCCATCTACAACTGATTTTGAAACCTCAAATCCCTGTGCTTGTACATATGCTTTCATCCCTCTTCTCCAGAATGCATAGTTCTATCCATTAAACTTTGGTATTCCATTTTTATACATATTTTTGCTCTCCATGATCTACCTTTCAGTGGTTAAAGTGGTTTCTAAATGAACATGATCAGATACCAATTGTTGGATTATTGAGAGGGGGGGTGGGGGGGGGAATTACTAATAAATATTTTTAATCCTTTTAACCACATTATGTAAGTGTTATTTATCTTTATGATCAATATACAATTATAATTCAACAAGTGTAGAGTAAATAAACCATGAAAAATGAAAAATCATACACATACACATTATACCAATATTTTTACGTGGAAACCCAATGCGGGAGAAAACCACAAAATGATTTTTCTTATATGTATTTAAGAATTACATTCATTGGAAGCACCAACTTCCTTTGTTCTCCAATTGCAACTAGAAGGAGGCTCCGACTCCATATATTTTCAGGATACAACCCGAGGGAAGCTCCAACTCCCCAATTCTCTAGTTGCAACCAGAAGGAGGCTAAAACCCCTTATGTTCTCTGGCTACAACCAAAAGGTGGCTACAACCACCTATCCTTGCCTTGTCCTTCCACCTTGAAATATAAGTGTCAAATGATGAAACCAATGCCACATTGTCACTATGAGATATACCACTGTAAACTTGTATCAACAAACTATAACCAACCTGTGCCACTGACCTGTAACCAACCTGTACCAACAAAACCCAACATGTATGCGACCTGTAAATGTTGCAACTTGCATATGTATGTGCCCTGTCTATACTGCAACCTGCATATGTACACGACCTATCTATACTACAACCTTCGTATACCTTCATAAATCTAGGGTTTTCACCTTTTCTAAAACTTCAAACACTTTGCTACCTCTATCACATCAACTTGCAACTTGTCATTGTGTCTTATCTGTAGTTGTGCCCTGTGCATACATCATCTTATACATTCCTTGAAAAAATGCATATATGACTCTCTAGTCATGTGCCATACATGTGTCTACAATCATGAACAAATATAACAATCCTCGCATAGACTAAGAATCAAACCCTTACTGATATGCAACCTCACACCATACAAATAAATTCACAACCAAAACCCTCAACCATGTACCAATAAATACTTCTATGCCTCAACACTTGAACCAACAAGATGAACCAATGAATAATACCAACATACTAGTGTTGTATTTCTATAGATATAGCTCATACCATAAGTTCCATACATCCAACACCCTCTCTAGGGAAAAAAATCAAACTCCCATAACCATATCTCATGGAGACAACAATATCCAAATACACATAAGAATATGACATACTTTTTGAATCTCTAGATAGATCTACCATACCTGATCACTATAGACCTTCATGGGATCTTGCTTTCAGACTCTGAGAACCTGACACCCTCAACAACTCAATATTTCATGAATTTTCCCACATGTACATGCCATGTTATACTTCCAGCTCAGGTACGTACACACCCTTCTCCGCTGCAACCTGCGTACACCTAAAAAACAAGGTTTTTTTTTTCCAATATTTCTACAATTCCAAAACTTTCATCGTCTACCCTTCGTGCTACCTGAGACTTGCGTAACTTCATAAGTATCAATGAATACCTACAATAAAACTTACACAATAATAGATATTCAATGTTCTCAATAGGTGCTAATAGGAGAGCCTTTCTCTCTTATTTATACTTACATGTAGCTTCCTCAAGGGGTTACCTTCTAACCAACTTAACCCAACTTCCTTCTTTTTAGGGCTAACCCACTTTTAACCACTTGTCCACTTATAACCATTTTATCCATAAATAGTAAAATCTCCACTTCTAGTTGCAACTAATTTATTTTTAGTTATTTTCTTATTGCAACAACTTAACCCATTATCAATTCCTAGTTTCACCCATTATGACTATTCAATTTCTTCTAGGAGTTTCTAGAATAATTTGACTTCTTTGATCTTTTAGGGGCTTCTAGATAACTCAAGAGGTTTCTCCAACTTCACAAGGCCATAAATATCTAACCGTGAGGAGTTATGTGAAGTTCCACATATCATCAGAAATTGCATGACATGCACTATCCATATATAATAGTAATACATGTAGATATACTAATCTTCATACCATTATACATCAAACAATATTAAGTCCCTTAACCATACTGTTGGAGCTATTGGAATTTTCTAACGGACTTGCTTCAAGGGTTGATATCAATGAAAACCAACCTAATTAATAAAAAAATGTCGATGTTGAGTCACAAAATAAACAGAAAGAAGCCAAGGAGGCATTCATTAACAAGAAACAAAGGACGAAAGAGAAAGTGTAGAAGAAGAAAGAGGACACTGCCGAAAATAAATGACAAGAAGAGGAAGCTAAGGCCAAACCAGTAGTAGAAGTGAAAGAAATAACAACGAAAGTGGAAGAAATAGTAGCAACAAATAAGGTAGAAACAATAGAGAAAATGGTAGTGGACAAGGATGCAACAAAAGAAGCTAAAGAAGAGAAATGAAAGAGGGATGAAGATGCAATGAAAAATGATGCTTCTCCTATGGACACCGAAATACCAGGATATTCAACAAAGTTCCCCTCATTGATAGTCACCTCTCAGTCGGTGAACTTGAGTTGGGGATTCACACACCTTATAATCCCAACAAGGCGACAAACTTGAAGAGGTTCATATTTGACGAAGCCACTGACAAGATTGTGCAACAAAAAATTAGAAAGCTCACAGTTACTAGAAGAAACCCCTTATCGGTCGTCAGAGAGACTCTGGTGATATAAGACATCAACAAAGATCCACTCTCCATAGCATTTGTTAGCACTACTTTCTCCATGGAAATGAAACAAAACCTTAATAATTTACTTCGTCAAAATGAAGAAAAGGATGTTAGGATTAAAGAGTTGGAGGAACAACTTAAGCACACAAAGAAAGAAAAAGGAGGGCTCAAGGAATTCAAGGCATGTGTTGAGAAGGTAAGTGCAAATCTCAATGCAACTGCTATGGATATGTATTCCCACCTTCAAGTCTTCCAGTAGTTGGAAACATAAATAATAGATCAACAAAGCTGTATGTAAGCCAAGAATGTCCAATTTGTTGCCATTTGGGAAGGCTTAAACGATATCCAAAAATGGACCACTGAGAACCCGAATAATCCATCTAAGCTACCTCGTGCCTTGGAAGGAGAAAGAAGGATTGACTATTCTTCCCTTGATCGATGACAACAATATAGGGAGAGGGATAAAAAGGAAACAAAGATCTCACTAGTAATTTGTGCTCGGCTCCACAATGATGTACATTTTTTGACACACATAGGGCATCTCCCTCCCATAAAAAAGATTGGCAAGACCAGTACGACAGAGAAACTCTTCGAAGAGATCCAACGAAACATAAATGATAGGCAATAAAATTCTCAAGAAACCACTAAGGTGACAACAAAACTAATGGATTAACATCTCATTTGACCAACCAAGACTCAAACAATGATCCAGGCTTTCATGGACAATATGACAGAAGACATGAAAACCATTACACATAACTCAACATCACATGTAATTTCTCTAGAAGAACTCTTGTATCATATATTTATGTCAATCAAGGGCTAGCACGAAGCTTGGGAAACCGACATGAGGGACAAAGACAAGCAAATAAGGAAAAATAGCAAATTCTAAATTGCTCACAACTACCTTCTATTTTGTCTTTTTTCCAACCATCATCAACTTCGTCTTATTCTAACACCTATCAAAAAAATTTGAAAAGGGGAAGGTGAAGAGACTTGTAACTACTTCTTGTAGAATCCAAGAAGACACTATCAACCACTACACATACTATAAGTAGAGGAAGAAGCCCATTTTGAAAGGGCTCTTCAAGCATTGTATATTAAAAAACTACTTTGAGAATTGATATTGAAAATCCCTTAGGTCCATTTTTTTGGAGAGAAGAAATATTGTAGATGGTAGCTTGATATAAATTATTTTGAGAAAACTATATGTTGTTTACATGTGTTATAATAATGTCCTTTTGCTTATAGACCGTCCTTTTGAAAATCAAAATCGTTATTACATCTTTGCTTACTCTTTCTTATCTTTTGTCCTGAGATGATGTGTTACTTATGTATGTAACTTCGGGACTTAGACTAATATGGCTATGTTTTATGTATGCATGTGTTTTCTAACCTTGTTTCTTCTTAACAACTACCTGGAAGAAGTCATTTGTAGGGATTGGTTTCATTAATAGTTGCTCATTTGGTTATTGTATTTGCTCCTAACTAGGATAGGGTAGATCCAATTTTATTTCTACATTTAATTAGTTCGCATATGCATATTTCATTTCATTCGCAACCATCCAATCACCCCTCAAACCCATTAATGTAAGCCAGGATAGAATCTAAATGGGTCTCTTAAAACAAATGGTGCATAGTATAATTGGGACTGTGTACTGAGGAGTACCCCTTATTGTTGAAGGGTAATTATGTTGCATCAACATAATTGGCACTAGAAGGAGGGATTTATTTGCATGGCTAACATAAATTTTTGACAAACACATGATCAATCCTCTAATAATATTCTTTTCCAACAAAACATGCCACATATCCCTTCTGAGTAGGATATAACCTTTGGAGATTCTAACCCTACATTTGAAAGTGCTTCTGCAAGCCATAAGCCAATCCAGAAGCTTGGTATCTCATCCCTAATGATGAGTTTGTTGAAGCTCGACGCATCACATTCACGTACACCAAGTTACTTGGCCAACTACAAACAACTTCAACACTACCTAGGAGGAGAGATACCAATGTAATATGACCCAAGAACCAATCCAACATTTTTTTCAACTTCGTGGAGGATTTGATCGAAAGTTCTCTACGTGAAACACCTGTATCTTTGGACCAAATACCTCCCACACCTCCTAGTCCTACTCCTCTTGGTTCATAACACCACTCTAGAAGTGAACATTCAAGACATGATTATGAAAATATCATGGTTGGAAATCATAGTGTAGATCTGCCATGGATGTCCCAAGGAGATTTAAACTTACTTGGTTCTTCGCATAAGTTGCCCAAATGACCGGAAATAATTCTCCTGAAGTTCGACCTGGATAAAGCTTGCTCATCGAAATACCATGTAAATTTATTTTTTCTAGCCAATTGATTCCTTGACGTCCATTACAAATATGTGTTTTATAGACTCTTCCCCTACACTTTCAAGAACAAGGCTTCCACATGGTATTTCAACCTACTGAATGGGTCCATAACCTACTAGATTGATTTTAAAAAATCCTACATCGAAAATTTTGGGGATGAGAAAAATCTCGTGACCCTATTCAAGGAACTGGAGGCCTTAAATATGGAGAAGAAGGAGAATGTAAAGGACTTTAACCAATGCTTCACTACTATATTCAATAATTTCACTACTAAAAGTGTTCCTCTAGAACCCTTGACTGTAGGATACTATACTTCGACATTACATCCCTCTATAGGCATGTTCATTAAGCGAGCTAGAAAAATGAAATTATCCCATAATTTTGAGGAATAAAAAGAGGTTGAAAAAGAGTTGCATTCTTTAGGTAGCCATCCTGCAGTTGAGGAGACTAAAGCAGCTGGGAAGAAACCCTTACTCTTGACCAAAAATCCTAAAAGAGAGCCTACGTATCTAGATAGTCTGCTCAAGTTGGTAAAAAATGTTTCTAACAAAGTAGTTGAACTCAAGAAGAATGTCAGTGACAGGTCTTCAAAGTAGAAACCTTTTCATCTATTCTTTAAGAAAAATGATAACCCACCAAATCCACCAGAAACCCCGAGTATTACATTAAATATGGATGATTTTTTCATGGACATGTTTTTTTCATATCACCAACAGAACCATTTTGAGAAAAGATACCCTCAATCAAGGATGATTTTAAGGATGGAAATTAATTTTAAAATGTAGAAACCTTGGTGAATCTTACTAATCCATCATATGCCAACTATAAAATGTTTGGTGATATTTTTGTAAAAATATTCAAATTTCTAAGGATTTTGTATAGTTTGTATAAAATTTTGGTGACTTTAAGGTAAAATAATTTTATCCTATAGAATTTGGGAAAATCGTTTTTAGAATATCGAATCCTTTTTTGGGAAAAAAATGGAAAATTATCCCATGAGCAAAATTTATCACCTAAAATCATCCTTGCGGGCCTCAATCGATCAACTCCATGACCTTAGTAATAAACTAGTTGTTAGATCAACAAGAAACCACTGATGACCCGACCAAGGAAGAAAATAAGGAAGAAACCACTAAGGATACCACTCAGTAATTGACCATGTTTCTATGGGAATGGTGCTTAGATTTAGATCAGGAACGCATTGAAGATATTCTTGTGGGGGATATACAAGTCACAAAATTTGCGCCCAAAGATTAAAAATTGTGTAGCAAAGGGGAAGTACCCAACACTCCTCTACACTCAAAAAATGTCACTACTCCTAGGAAAATAAATCCTCCCACTCCTACTTAGAAGAAAATCATCCCTACACCAGCCAACAATAAACCTGACACTTCAAAACCAACCAAAAACCCAAGCAAATTTGAAACTCATGCTTTAGAATACAACATTATTGAAGATCTGAAGAAAACTAAGGCCAACATCTCCATGTATGATATCTGTGCACTTAGCTCATATATAATCAATTTGGAATATCTCACTTTCACAGGTGTCATCCCACATGCATTTAAAGGAATACTAGAATCCCACCATCCACCTCTCTCTAAATTCAAGAGAAAATTCATATTATAAAGGTAAAGGCTCAGGGAAAGGAATTCTAGCTCATGTGGGACATGCAAATATCTCCGTCAAGGATATGGACGCTCATTGGCACTGCAAAAAGGATTGTGACACAGTGGTGACTCTGTCGGGGCTATGGATGCTCACTGGTAGTGGAGAAACACCAGATAAATGCATAATAAACTTGCATTCTTAGCATTCCTAACATGTCATTTCCTTGCAATTACTTCACTTGATTTCCCAAAATGTTACAGTCTAAAAGAATATACCATTGTGAACAAACAACTTTGTGCATTTCCATAACCTCTCTCATTCATCATTCGAATTTGTCTCGTCAAATTATGCACTTTGAAAACTGTGGAACCTACTTGTTCTCCCTTGGTTTATCCACCAAAATTGTTTCCATTCTTCAAGAGTCCGGTGTTTAGATACCCTTTTGCAGAAATTCATGGCTTCGTCGAGTGTGTTGTCAATTTTTGTGCCAATAATCAACACCTTCCGTTTTCTAGTGTCCTTTCTCACAGATTCATTTCCAACCAATAAAATGGGAACCTCCTTTTGTCTTGAGACCCTCTCAAGTTTCTGAGAAAAATGCTTGTCTTCTTGATCTGTAGTAGAGGACACTAATGCCTTTGTGAGAAATTGTTTTAACTTGCAATTTTTGTTTGGTTTTTGGAATATCGACAAGTTCGTCGTGAACTCATCAATACGATCAATATTGATAGGTTCATGAAAAACACACTGATACATTCAAAAGGGATTGACACTTATAATTTTTTTAGTTCCGGTTGGGTGTGTCAGAAAAGTTGATGACATCGTCGCCGATACACTGACCACCTTCCAACTAACTTTGCTGGTGTACCAACAAAACTCGCACAACCCCTCTCGATATGAAAATATTTATATTGATGAAATTCCTCCCAAATTCACTGACATGATAACCTCGATACCAACACACTTTCCACCATCACCTCCATTGCGTCGACAAAGTTCCCACTACCACCCCCGATGCATAAATATTTAGAACCGATTGAGTTCCCATGATCCTCACTAATACACCATGACCTAATGCTAGAAAGGTTAAAATAACCATCACCGATGTATCAACGCTCTTCCATTGAATGTCTCTAGCACCTCGTGTTTTTTGGTAGTAAAATTATATAAAATAGGTTCCCCCCCACTTTGTATTTATTTCACATCGCTGAGGGAGAATGAGATAATTTAGCACATGAGACATCCCGTGGAAGAGTACTCATCCCTTGTTATCCCTTTCTCTATCGATGTGTCAACCCCTTCCAGGTTGGTTCCTTTCTCCTT
>ML778740.1:409236-433681 GCA_009831015.1 Picea engelmannii
CCCTACTGTGATTGATTGCCTTACTGAATATATCTGGAGGGACAGATGGAAACAAAACTAAAACAACCAAGACAATATGCTGAATTATTAAGGTGGCCTTTATGGAATCTGTACTCATCCCAAAGGACTAAGGAAAGGAACACTCCCACGTCAGGCCAAGAGATAGAGGAGAACGCTAGCGAGAATCATCAAAATTTACACATTGTTGTTTTATGCAGATATATGCTATTTTAATTAAATATTGTAAGAAGTCCAATGGTTTTTGAGTTGTGATAGATTTTGTATAAGTAAATAGATTCAAGATCTATTGAAGGCTTCTTCTTTCCAGATGTAACATAAAAGCTCTCTTTTTGAGGATTAATACAAGTGCAGACATAGATTCTAATTTTCGTTCAGTTTGGGTTATTTGTTTCCTCTGTATTTTCATTTCTCCAAATTTCTTTATGTAATTTCTTGAAAAGCGATTGATTGCAATTTAGTATTAAAACTACTGTGATCATATTATACCAAAAATTCATTAGGTAAGCAGTTTTTCCTCTGTAATTACCATGAGTAAAACAAGAATTGTGTTTTGCGTGAATTGTCGTATCTCATATCTTGTTCAAGGGTTCCTTCTCTACCTTTTTTTTTTATGCAACAAGGTGAGACTCATCTACAATTGATGCCTAGATTTGTTTAACAATTTTGTAACTTTCCTTCATACCTTTTGATATTATAATTGTGACTCAAACAACAGAATACAACCTCTGTACTGTCGTATTATTAATTTCATTGAAATATCATTTGTTATATAAATAAAGGTAGGAAAAGCACTCATTTTAAAACATTTTCTTTAAACACTCATGATGCCTCACATTACTCATTGATCCTTAGGATTAATCTCATGAACTACATCTTTTTGGCGTCGTTGTCGGGGACGAAGAAATGAAATCATTTTCCCTAGGAAAACGACAAGGTAAATTTTGATCTTTGATGGTGAACAAAGATTGAATACATAAGTACAACTTATTTTATTTTTCACTTGGTGACTCCACCATAGACAAAACTAGCATTTGATTGAAGGAATACCAGGAAAAATACAGACGATAAGAAAACCACACTAGTGTCAGATCCCGAAAAGTTGTTGAAACTAAGGGATATCTCAAAAAAACTGCTCCATCGACATGTAAAGTATATCAAACCAAAGTTACATAAGTTAATGCTAAGGTTCAGACTAAAGAAATAACCCATAAATAAAGTTTTAAGCAAATTCATTCTACAGAGGCATCAAGTAGTAAACCTGAGGCTAAACTCGAAAATCCAGAGGTAATTGTTCTCGAGATAAAATTTGAGATTGACTTGCCAGATACTTTTACCAATGAGAACAAAGGATTCCCTTCAATCCCTACAATCATTAACGATCTACCAATTCTCTCGTTTACCTAATTAAAAGTTCCCATTTCTTGAAATCCCGAGGAGTACTTTCCATACTCAGATTCATCTCCTATTGCCTCCCATATATATACATCCGGTAAACCTGAGGAACCCAACTCAAGTTTCCATTTTCCACCTTATATATATCTTCCATATCCTAGCGGTTGTTTTCCTGAACTTCCTTCACCACACCCCGAAGTAGTCGAAAGGTCAACAGTTCAGTCCCTCAAAGTTTTTGAAAATCCCCTTTTTAGCCCCCGAAGTTTGTCTCCTAGGCTTTTGATGACTGGTGCTGGAGGTGCCGGTGTCGGTGGCGTCAGAGGTGTAGGAGATGGTGGACAAGCTCAACCTCCTAGAATATTTTCCAAGGTAGCTTCTAGATATGCTCCCTTGGTCCTCCCTGTTGTCCTTCATGGTTTTCCCAAAAATTACATGAAGAACCTCCTCAAATTCATGGGAGAAGGATATCTAACCGCAACATAACACATAGCCTTTTTGGTTCAGTTTTTTGATATCCTTGACATCGAACATGAGAACGTTTACTCAAGGCTATTAGTACAAACCTTTGAAGGACAAGTGAGAACCTAGTTCAGAGGACTCCCTGTAGGTTCCATACGATAATATGACGAACTAGAAAATGCCTTCCTAATAAAGTGGGGTGATAAAAAGGACCATCTTTATTATTTAACTGAATTCTGGGCTTTAAGAAAGAAGACTTCTGAATCAATCCTTGAATTTATCCAGAGGTTCAATAAACTCTATAACAAAATCCCAGCCGAATTCAAACCTTCTCAATCAACTGCAAACATAACTTTTGTAGGGGATTTTGATTCAAAATTTGCTCTACTTCTAAGAGAAATGAGATCTACCACTTTATTAGGAATGCAAGACGATGCTATAGAAATTGAATCCAATATGATGAGATCCGGGAAATTAAAAACTAAGGTGGAGATGGGAACCAAAGAACCTAGGCATTTCAAAGAACATACAGGACCCTCTGGGTCTGGGAAGTCCGCAAAAGAAAAGATGGATGAGATGGCCAAGATAATTAAAGATTTATCAAACAAAATATTCAGAATGGAATTAGATCAATCCAAACCTAATCCATACATTAGGAATCAGTTCAAGAGAAACCCTAACCCCGAGATACAACAAAGACAAGTAAAAAATGAAGATCAAAAGATCCAAGCTCCATTTAAAACTGAAAATTTCATGCAGAGGAATGAAATGCAAGATTATAAGGAGTTATAAGAAGATCTAAACAACCTTAGCGACAATGATCTTGAGCCACATTTAACCAGGCAGGATTATGATAAATATTTAGACCTAGAATCTATGTTTAATAATGAGGAAAGCATCAACAATCTAGGAGATTCTATGTATCAAGGTCTTGCCGACTCAATAATGGCTGAAATCCAACAAAAGTATGATTTAAGGCCCATAGAGAAATATTCCACGAATGTTCCACCAAAAAATATTTTATCACGAAGTAAAACGAGTGAGGCAACAGTTACTAAAACACCAACTGAAACACAAGCTTCCCAAACAAAGCCAATTGAAACAAGAAAAATGCAAACTAAGAAGCCGAAAAATACAGAAGCAAAAGTTCAAACCAAGGAAACTGAGAAGACAATTGGGGGTTTCAATTTAGAAAATGAACTTAATAAAATTAAAATCACAATGCCTCTGGTTGAACTTGCAAAAAACCTGATTTATAAAAAGCAAATCGCTAAAGCGATAATTTTTTCTGATGTTGAATGTCAAGCAGACGTTATTAATCTGCAGGAAGAAAGACCTACGATCATGTTCGGTCCACACATTGAAAACAATAAGGATTATTTCACTCCATTCTATATTACACTGACTGCGCATGACCATTTACTCCACAATTGTATGTTAGATTTCGGGGCCTCTCATAATTTAATGCCTAAAATTACCATGGAAAAGTTGGGCTTCGAAATTACCAGACCATATCAAGACTTGTACTTGTTTGATTCTAGAAAGGTTAAGTGTCTGGGCATGAATAAATATTTTGTAGTAAATATTGCTCAGATCCCTGTGAAAAGTATCCTTATGGATGTGGTTGTTGCTGACGTCCCTGCCAAGTACGACATGCTTCTATCCAGGACTTGGAACACCAAATAAAATAGACTGGCATATACTGTAAGTGACCCTCAAAACCCCAATAATTACCCAGTCTATATTGTTGATCAGGACTTAGGAAATTGTATATTATCTATAGATGATGATTTTGAAGAATGTACCGAAGAAGAAAATTAAAAAATAGAAACGACAAAGAAAAATGTAAATGTTAGAGAAGGAATGTGGAAAATGTTCTTCGATGTTGCCTCATCCTGCAAAGGAGAAGGAGATGGATTTTTATTCCTGGCACTAGGTGATGACTATGTGATTCCCTTCTCTTATAGATTACAATGGGATATCGATTATACGAATAATGTCTGCGAATATTAATCTCTAGTTTTAGGATTAGAAGTTTCAAGGAAGTTAAAAATCAAACATATGATAGTTTATGGTGATGCAAAGCTTATTCTAAAACAAGTGAAACAACAGTATCAAGCTAAGCATCCAAGGTTGAGATCATATAGGAATTGCACCTCAGATTTTATAGAGAATTTCTTCTCGTCATTTAATATTCAATATATTCTTAGGATGGAGAACCAACAAGTTGACTCCTTGGCAAAACTCCAAGACAAGATTGCAAACCGCCACATGCTCTTGCTCCAAAACAATTAGATTCCCAGAGGCTTGATCCCCTTAGAAAGGTTGTTTAACCAGGATGATGTACCTTTAAAGTCTACCTTACATCCCCAACCCGAAGAAGTTGAAGACTGTAATGTAAGAACTAGTGAAGATCCCAAAATGGTCAAAATATCAAAATACCTTCCGACCCAAATGAAAAGTAAGTATGTTGAATTTCTTAGGCAACACAAAGATGTTTTTGCATGGTCTTATGATGATCTGGAAACTTATGATACCTCTGTTATTGAACATAAGATTCCTTTAAAACATGGTATTAAACATTTCAAATAAAAACTCAGACAGATAAACCCTATTCTTTTGCCAGTGATAGAAAGGGAAGTTAAGAAACTTCTGGATGCAAAAATCATCGTTCCACTCAGGTACTCTAGATGGGTAGTGAATTTGGTTCCTGCCAGAAAGAAAAATGGCGAAATAAGGCTCTCTGTTGATTTTAGAAACATAAATTGGTCATCCATTAAAGACAATTACCCGCTCCCAAAAATGGATCATGTTCTAGAGACGGTAGTAGGGGCCAACATGATTTCCATGATTGATGGTTTTTCGAGTTATAATCAGATTGTTGTTCATGAATACGATAGAGAAAAGACTTCGTTTACCACTCCGTGGGGAACCTTTATGTACAATAAAATGACATTTGGGTTGATGAATGCAGGGGATACTTTCCAGAGAGCGATGGACATCGTGTTCGTCAGTGAGAGAGACAAATTCATTGTTATTTATCTTGATGATTTGACAGTTTTTTCTAACTTTGATGCAGAACATTTGCTACACCTGAGGCAGATCTTCGAAAAATGCAGAAAGTTTGGTTTTTCTCTTAACCCCAAGAAATCACATTTTTCTATGCAAGAAGGTAAGCTCTTAGGTCATATGGTGTCGAAAGAAGGAATAAAGGTACACCCTAAGCGAGATGAGGCTATAGAAATGATTAATATACCTAGGAACAAAAAACAAATTCAATCTTTTTTAGGAAAGATCAATTTTTCGAGAATATTTATTCCTAACTTTGCTAAAATAATTAAATGATTACAGATATGTTGAAGAAAGACAACGAAGTGAAGTGGATTGTCGAAGCCACAACATCTTTCGAGTGAGTCAAAAAATCTATAGGGGAAGCACCAATGTTAGCAAGTCTGGACTATACAAAGGAATTCTTAATCTTCTCATTCGCTTCTGAACATATTGATGCAACTATACTCCTGCAAAAGAACAATGAAGGATTCAAGCAACCAACAACCTTCTTCAGCAAAATCCTTAGGTAGGCAGAATTAAGATATGATATACTTGAGAATAAATCATACGCAATGGTTAAGGCTCTCAAAGATTTCAGAATATATGTATTTCATTCCAAAATAATCTCTTACGTGCCAACAAATGCTATCAAAGACATCTTGGTTCAACCAGAAAGTGATGGAAGAAGAGGCCGATGGTTGGCTAAAATTCAAGAGTTTTATCTAGAAGTGAAACCAACCAAGCTAGTCAAAGGTCAATGCCTAGTGAAGCTATTAGCTGAATCAAATTTGAGGGTGCTCGGGATAAATAATCACGAATCACACAAATCTCTCCTGGATATAAAAGAAATTGACGATCAGGCACATACTATTCAAATTGAAGATAAGTTTTCCACCTCTATCTGGTATCATGATATTGTTACATACCTCCTTACCTGCCTAAATGACATGAATCTATTTAAATCAAGGACTTTGAAGCTACACACAATTAAATACTGCATTATCGATGGCTGAATGTACTAGAAAGACCCTTTAGTTTTCTTGTTATGTTGCTTAACAGAATCTGAAATAGAAGGCGTCATCGATGAATTACATGAAGGAGTGTGCGGAGGACACCATGCCTGGAGAGAAAAGTCTGACAAGATTTTAAGGGCTCGATATTACTGGCCAAATTTATTTACCTATGTGAACACGAGGGTCAGATCCTATAATTCGTGCCAACTGTTCACTGGCAAGAAGAATCTCCCTGCTCTACCATTAATCCCAGTAAAATATGAAGCCCATTTTCAACAATGGGGCCTAGACTTCAACTGATAAATCCATCCGCAATCAAGTTCTCAACATAGATGGATTCTAACCGCTACCAATTACTTCACAAAATGGGTAGAATCCAATCCAACTCAGAATGCTACAGATTCAATAGTAATAAGATTCTTGGAAGAAAACATCCTATCGAGATTTGGTTGTCCTCAGAAAATAGTTACTGACAACGCTCAAGCTTTTAAGTCTATGGTAATGCTCAATTTCTTCTAGAAATACAATATTGTTTTAGGTCATTCTACAATCTATTATCCTCAGGGAAATGGGTTGGCCGAATCGTCCAACAAGAGCTTGATGACTATAATAAAAAAGGCATTAACAGAAAATAAAAAGGCTTGGCACATGAAAATGAAAAGCCAAATGACATTACAAGAAGGATGAATCAAATTATCGAAGTTCAACAAAATAGGGCCAAAGTAGATGATAAAATTCAAAAGTATTAGGATAATATGAAAGCCCTTTTCGATAAAAAGGCTAAAGACAGGAAGTTTCTTCATGGTTATCTATTCTTAAAGTGGGAGGCTAGAAAAGAAGATGCATTGAAACATGGAAAGTTCGACCATCTTTGGTTCATACCATTCAAAATTTCAGCTGTTGAGGGGAAGAATTCCTTCTCACTGGAAAATCTTGATGGAGAAATTCTTGACGCTCCTACAATGGGCATTACTTAAATTTTTTTATGCAATAGTCATATTTCAGATTCCCATTGTATATATTGGTTTGGATTGACGTTTGTTTTTTGTTTCAATTTGCAATTTTACCTTTCTTTTGTAAATTATCCAAGTCATTTTTTCATTTGTTGTAAATAAACCATGTTTACTTGACATCATCAAAGAATAAAATAAAAACATATTTATCACATACCATCTCTATTCTACATAATTTTCTGACATTTCACATTACGTTCCCCGACAGAATACTCACTGTTAAACGAGAGATAAGGATGCATCAAAATCCAACACTCATTTTTCAATACATTCGCTTTCTCTCAAAACAGGTGATGAATTAATGATTTACCTAATTGAAAATACAAAAGGAATGTGAGGTATGAGCTCCTAGCCTGCTAGTTCAAACTAAAATTTTAAGGAAATATTTTCAAACGTAAAGGGGGTTTTACTCATGATAATGTTATCACTTGATCAAGAATCAGAGAAGTATAAAATTACAGCTTAGAGTGTCATACTGAGAAATTATGAAGACTTTTATGAAATTAAAAAAAATGAAATAAAAAGAAAAAGAAGATAAAAATAAAAAAGGCCTGAAAGGAAGTTCGAGAATCAATAAACAAACTTGCATGGGATTGGGATTTTTTGCATCAATCCCTCTGAGTACTCGATTTGGTTATTTTTCCTCTCCTCGAGATTTTATTCACTTCTGATTTTCGCTACCTTTCCTTAATATTCATAGAAAGAAAGAAATTCATCTTGACTCTGAAAATTTAAAAAACATATCTTTAAAATGAGATTAGGCGAAAATATTTATGTTCCTTTGATTTTAACTGAAAGAAAGTATGTCTAGGCTAATACTGATAACTTTAGCTCTTATATCAAATTGTAAACTGACAAATTAGCTCAAGGTCAATTCCCGAAAAATTCAAAATCCCTATAAAATATTCCCTATAGGTGAAGGTGTATTGAAGATTGGGAGGAAATTAGTTTCAGAGTATATTTAAAAGTTCATTGACATACCTTCTTTTTAAATTTTGAGCAGATACCATCCCTTGTATCATACATACAGATTGATTGCCCCCACTTCCAAATATTAAAATATAAGACAAATGGTGAAATGAAATTCATAATTTGATTGCCCCCATCTTGTCCAAAGAGATGATGAAAGGAAATTCATGTAATGATTTCCCTCATCTCAGTAAAATGCAAAAGTGCTAATCGAAGTGGTGAAAGGAAATTCAATGGGAGAAGTAGATAACTTCACCAGGGTACTGAACATGATCATTGGAAGTGAAGCAATATCTATGATATCTGTATGGTTGTCATACATATCTACATAACATACTCTAACATCTAGTTCTCTTTCTGGTAATATTTACATTCTGAACCAACGAGGGATTCCCTAAATGAATTATTACATATACTTAACCTTGATGCGAATGAATTCGGTCGAAGTACGATATTTCGGTTAAAGTTGTTTTGATTATCTTAAACAGATCCAAAATCAGTTTTAGGAAAGGGAAATTTTAACTAGCCTAACTTGAGTTCAATCATTAGGTGTGTTTTGAAGGTTTTCTGAGATTCGGTTGAAGTTCGTTTTTTCTGTGTATGATTAACTCCTAAAAATGTTTTCCAGAAATGGAATAATGACTCCATTTTCCCAATAAGATCACTTGATCTATTTTTCTTCTGTGTCTCACAGCAAGACACAATCCCCAGATGGAGCCTATGTTGGAACACATACAATTCCAAACTTTTGAGCTTTATACTTTTCACCTCATGAAAATATAATTTTTACTCGAAGAAAGTAGAAACTTGGTAAATGACATTTTAATTCTAAATCAAATTCATTGTTGGTTAGTTAATAATAAGGCGCACATGATATCCATCGTTGATGCGTTTTCCCTTTTGAATGAATGATCCTAATAACCTCCAGATTTCTGGAGTCGCCTGAGTTTTAAAGAGGTAAATCTCTAACAATCACTTCGGAGCTCCGCGCTTCGAATGTTTCAATAAGTCTAAACAATAAAAACTTTGAAACTCAGAAACCCGAAGGTATATGCTAGCGAATTTTCCTAATCCATTTAAAGGCACAAGTCATAGGACACATGTAGCTTTTGAGTCCTTCCTGAGTTGACACATGGCACCCATTTTTGACATTCTCATTGGAGGATTCACACGATTCCAGGTGACACGTGGCACCTCTCATTTATCGACATGTCATCTAGAATGACGTCATCTATACTATGCCATTATGGGAGATGATCCTTTGGGAATTTAACGAGGAATGAATTCACGAATCACCGAAGTATCAAAAGGTCGAAGTCTCAAACTTTTCAAAAAGTAAAAGGGTAGATTGAACATTTAATAACTAAGTTAATCATGAACAAGAGATAATTAATGACTCCACAACTCAGATTTTGGGCATTTCCCCTGTATCATGTTCTAAAATTTCCAAAGTCCGAACTTCTGAAATACTTAAAATTAAGTGCAATTAATAAAGACTTAAGATCAATTACTAGATAATTAATTGCTTCACAGTTTTGGGTTTCGGGAAATTCCTCTTGAGATACATTAAAATTCCTCGAAGTCTGAACTCCAGAAACACTTAAAGTTAACACACCATTTTAAACATGATTACTTAAGGTTTAAACACAATTATCCAAAGATTAATCTTTCTGCAGATTCAAGATTCGGGAGGTCCCCACTCTGTCACATCTAAAACTCTCGAATGTGAATGGCCAAAATATTGATGCAATTTATGATTAATTAAGGGTAATGATTCAAACGAGGATTGCAGATCGCCAGGTAGACATCTCCATTAGCGTTAATAAATTCTTCGTCGGTAAGGTTATACGAAGATCAATGAATCTTGTTTAAATAAAGGAACTTCAATTTCAAATTCGTTTTCACCTTTTGCAATTAGAAAGTTTCCTTAGAGATTATGGAACCACGGAAAATGAAAAAAAATCTCGATGCAGCAGACGAAGATTCGAACCCAAATGCAAACATTCTGTTAGACACCACTCCGCGAGCCACAGACACTGTTAAAAATTGGACACAATTTTTCGAAATTATGGAACGTGAAATCATCAACTTTCCAAAGGAATCCATCGAAGAAGAAGATGACTCTTTTACGGCTAAGCTTAGAAACATAGCACAGTCGGAGCTGCACAAGATAGTTGCATGGTCGAGACTCATGCCTTATAACGACATGATAAGTTGGGCCTTGGAACATGTTGACGTCGAGACCAAGAGCATCATCAACCATCAACATGTTTCCATCAACTCTTTTCGACCTGAACATTTGCAAGTAATGTATAAAATTTCCCCTAATCCTAAATATACTTACAATGCCCCATTCATTATGGAATTTGAGCAAAAGGAATTTGTCCAATACGCCAGGAATGGTCGCGATATAATCAGAACCTGGTGGGGACACCTAGAGAAATTTAGGACTGACGCTCATGGTGTGTATGCCACAATGTCTTTGGACGCTCATATGGTGTATGTAGCCATGATGCTTTGTCATTTATTTGGGAAGAAGATCCCTACACATTTCTCTATGGAATGGGTATCCATCATGAATGAGGTAGTTGAGGGTTACATTTTCAATTGGGCCAAAATTTTGTTAGATAACTTGGCCAAGGGAATTTTTTATTACAAAACTGTGAAATAAAAAGGACAACCTTCCCCTTTTTACATGTCTACATATGTGATGGACGACATCTGCTTCATGACCCCTTTTCCATTGATGAATTGGAGTTGGACCCTGACCAGTGCCGAGCCCATTCATTTTTATTACCCCAAGTTGTGGGAGGAGAAAGATAAAGATTTATTTTATGAAATCTACCACAATGTCATAATACCTATTCATATAGCCCTGTATGGTCACCCACCTCCCTGGATTTCAGACAAGATTATGGTAAACCTGGGCAAGCTTGCATATTGGTTCATTGAGGATAATTTCTCCTACATCAGAGGTTTTTGTTTCTCGGTCCCTCCGCATACTCTCCCACAATTTTTACCCAACAAGGTGGTGTGTAGAGAAGTGGAATACCAAACAATGACAGGAGGCATCGACAAGGAGCTGAAGGCATCACGGAAAAAGGTTTGGCCGACTTTCCCTATTCAAGTTGGCATGTTTTCATTATTGGATTTTGGTCACTCCAAAGTCGAAGTCGCGGCCACGGAGGATGTCAAATTGGTTGACATTGAGTTCAAGAGACACAATACATGTAAGATAGTGGAAAAACACCTAGCCCAGTTCAACATGAAGCGATATATCCATGAGAACACCCCGTATGATGAAATATTCATGGGAGCTAAATCTTATGAGGAAGTTCAGGACAGATTCCAAACCATGCCCCTGGATCAACAAGCTAGTTTTCTCAGCTTTCTAAAACACAGGCGAAATAATCTACCAAAGGTACTACAAGGAGAGTCAATATCCACTCCCCCTCCACACGAAGCCATGCCCATAGGTTTTGAATCAATTCACTCTAGTAAGCACAGAGTTGAGGGAACCCCAAAGAACTCGGAGGTGTTAACACAGGAATTATAAGCATCATTGTCAGGCCAACAAAACCCCAGGCACTAGCTCAACTCAAAGATTTCCTAAAGAAGGGACAATATGTGCCTCCCTCGACACCAACTACTCCTTTCGTCACATAAAATACAATAGAACAATGACAGTCCACAAATATTGCTACTCCCATTACATCCATGACCCCTCTACAAACTAGCTTCAGAAATCCTAATTACAAAATTGTTTTTGTAGGCGATCTTAGCCCCATATTTCCCAAAGAGATGCCTCCTTTGGATATCTTTCTCAGTAAGCAACAAAAAGCCATCATGAAAAGGGAATCAAACCAAAAAGATGGAGTGATAATTAAAAGGCATAGAATCGTGTATGACGGGAATGATCAAGATGATCCAGAATTTGCAAGCGAAGTTGCAGGTTCATTAAGTGATTTTTCCATTTCCAATCAGTGGTCTGTGGAAAAGTTGACCGAACAACTGTGACAAAAGTTCCTATTGGTAGAGCACTTGAAAAATCATATACATGCCATGGAACAAACTATAAAAAATAGAATGGACTAGGATTTCAAGAAAATCAGGGCCAATTATCAGCAACAAATCAAACAGCTTCAGGATAACCTCAATCTGCTCCACCAGAATCCACAGACTAGCCAAATTTTGGTCACTCAACGTGACAAGTTTATATAATAGATGCAAGCCAAATTAAACCTAATCGAAGGTACCTCGATAGACATCTCGACCTTCCAAACTCAAGCGTTGGAAATAAATGAGAAGCTTGAAGTTTCCCAACAAGATCTTTATATGAAGGTAGATGCCATCCAAAAGTGCTATCATGCAGTAGACATTTCTCTAAAGGACATTTATGTCAAGGAAAAAGAGGCCCTCTTAGCTTGTTCTAAATTTCAAGAAGTCCTCATATTAATGTAGAAAGATAATGTCCCTAATTTTCCTCTTCTTTCTCATTCCGAACAATTAAAAGGTTAAATGGCCCTAAAGGTATGGGAAAAAAATCTGGAAGAGAGTAAAATATTTTCTAGAGAGGTAAAAGAATCTTGTCTAGAAGCGTTGCCATCATTAAATAAAGGGCTGATTGATCTTGAGCGAAGTAATATCTCAGAATCCTTAGGGAAAATTGATATAGAAATGAACCGACATAATTCCAGAAAGAGAAAAGAAGAAACTCTGACAGCCATTCGGGAAATGAGCCAGATTGATCTTCTTAAAATCAATAAATGGATAGTGAATATAAATTCAAAGTTCTAGGCCACAACTCAAGAAGTGAAAAACATCCAAGAAAAGTTGCCTCAGATAGAAAGAAAATTATTCGCTTTCGAGGTAAATGAAAAAATTGAGCCCTCAATCTTCATGGTGTAATTGTTGGATAGATGTAATCAATGTATCGAATATGGAAAAGAAATAATATCTAGGAGAAAGTAAGAAAATGTGCACAATGGCCTTTCCTTTTTCCCTCTCTACCTTTCACCTTCCAACAACCACTTATCTCATTCACTTGCATTCTAATCTCCACTTCATCATCATACACTTGTTCCATCATCATTCTTCCCATAGACAATTACTTTTCCCTGTTCCCATTATTCATTCCTTGGCGAGCCCATGCTATGTTTTTCGTCCGATTATCCTCCCCCCATGACCCCTATTGTGACTCATTACCTTACTGAATATATTTGGAGGGACCAATGGCAACAAAACTAAAACGTCCAAAACAATATGTTGAATGATTAAGGTGGCCTTTATGGAATCTGTACTCAGCCCAAAGGACTAAGGAAAGGAACCCTCCCACCAACAGGTGAAGAGACAGAGGAGAATGCCAACAAGAATCATCAAAATTTACACACTGTTGTTTTATTCAGATATATGCTATTTTAATTAAATATTGTAAGAAGTCCAATGGTTTTTGATTTGTGACATATTTTGTATAAGTACATAGATTCAAGATCTATTCAAGGCTGCTTCTTGTCGGATGTAATAGATAAACTCTCTTTTTGCGGATTAATACAAGTGCAGACATAGATTCTAATTTTCATTCAGTTTGATTTATTTGTTTTCTCTATATTTTCATTTCTCTAAATTTATTTATGTAATTCCTTGAAAAGTGATTTATTGCAATTTAGCATTACAACTATTGTGATCATATTATACCAAAAATTCATTAGGTAAGAAGTTTTTCCTCTGTATTTACTGTGAGTAAAAGAAGACCTGCATTTTGCATGAATTGTTGTATCTCATATCTTGTTCAAGGGTGCCTTCTCTACTTTTCTTCCGCTACAAACAAGGTGATACTCATATAGAATTGATGCCTAGATTTGTTTAACAGTTTTGTAACTTTCCTTCACACCATTTGATATTATAATTGTGACTCAGACAACGAAATACATCCTTTGTACTGTCCTATTATTAATTTCATTGAAAGATCATTTCTTATATAACTAAAGGTAGGGAATGCACTCATTTTAAAACATTTTCTTTAAACACTCCTAATGTTTGACATTACTCTTTGAGCCTTAGGACTAATCTCAGGAACAACATTAACAATGAATATTCCTATTACAAATTCAATCATGTCACTCCGCAAGAAGTCTGTAAGAAAATCTTCCACGATAGAGGCCTCTACAAGTGGAATCCACCAAGAAGAAGAGGCAGACACCCTAGGGCCAATCTATGATGACACCATGAGATTCATAGAGAAGGGGACTTCACTCAAATGGGGTGACGTGTTCCAAATGTTTAATAAATAGATTTTCCCTGTAGAAGCAGAAGATGAATACAAGCTCAAGATCTTTAGGAACATCCTAAAATTGGGGCTACATGGTGTGGCAAATCATGCAACAATTTTCCCATGTATGGAAACAACCTCATGGATAGTCCAACTTGTAGATATTGACAACCAATACATCCTCATTGATAAGGGGCAACCCATAAATCATTTTAGGCGTCTGGCATAGCCTCATACTATCACATGGAGAAAGGAATTTTTCCATTGGACAAATATCTCATCACGAAATTCTCGCACAAGAAAAATGATTTGTAGAAAATCTGGTACAAGCATGAGAAGACATTCAAAATAAGACCCTAAAAGTGAATATCCCATCAGTTCGTTGAGGACGGTGTACCAATATGTCTCAGAATTATTATGTAGGTTGTATGGAGAACATGATGCATCAAATTTCACCTTATCTTTGATGTATTGCATTGATGTGGGTTCATCCTTCAATTGGGCTGATATTCTATTAACATTTCTAGAGGACTCCATCAAAATGGCCAATGAGACTATCCACGATAAGTTTCCTAGTTTCCGATGTCCTCCTATTTGTTGGAAATGGTATGCATATGGCATCAATATCCAAATATGGGTTGGGCTTGGCATCCAATCGACGCTTCCATACACATCTATGGAAAAGTGCTTTGGGAGCACAAATACTGGACCAAGTATCACAAGATTTGTAATTACTTCCTAGCATCCCTTTACCGTTTGATCTTCGATTCACCCACTCCATGCATGCATGACAAGGCCCATGAAATAGTGTGAAGAAAAGGATATTGGTATCTCCTGGAGCATGGGACATACATAAGGATATATGGAGCCATAAAAGCACCTCATCTACTCCCTTGGTTCATCCATGACAGGTTAGTGTTGCAGGAAATCACATATCAAACTGTGATACATGGAATCGGGGCCTCACTATATAGAGATACGAAATCCATATGGCCCCCTTTAGCATTGTGGGTTAGATCCTACTCCTTCAGAGACATTAAACAATATCAAGTTGAGGTAGACATGGTGTTATCATTCTACTTCGGGGAAGAAAGATTCTGAAGACATGACTCAAAGGGAGTGGTAAAGGAATATTTTAGAAAGAAAAAACACATCTAGGAATACACTTCAACCAAGTGGGAAGAGAAAGAGATCCATTGTTTTTCACAAACATATGAAGAAGTTATTTTCAGGCAGAAAGGAAAACCTCTGGGCAGGATATGAGATGAAGAAAAATCCCAAGAAGAGGCACGTAAGAGAGATGAAGAAGAGGTTGAAACAACAATGAAAACCATGAATTCAACCTCGATCATTGAATCATATGCAACAACTGAAGAAGAAAATAAAAGAAAATTCGTCGCATATGTTGAGGTTGAGACAAACAAGAAGAAAAAAGAATCCAAGGAGGCAACCACTAACAAGAAATGAAGGAAGAAAGAGAAAGTGTTGAAGAAGAAAGAGGACGTTGCTAAAAATAAATGACAAGAAGAGGAATACAAGGCCAAAGTAGCAGCAACAACATCAAAAGTGGAAGCAACAACAACACAAGTTGAGGTAGAAACAATAGAGATAAGGGTAGTAGATGAGGCTGCAATAAAAGCAGCTGAAGAAGAGAAACAAAAGAGGGATGAAGACACACCGAAAAATGATGCTTCTCCTATGGACATTGACATACCAAGCTTTCAATAGATTTTCCCCTCATTGGCATTCAACTCCCAATCGGTAAACTCAGGTTGGGGCTTCACACACCTTACAATCCTAGCAATGTGGTTAACTTGAAGAGGTTCATTTTCAACAAATCCATCGACAGGATTGTGTAGAAACAAATAAAAAAACTCCTAGTTACCAGAGGAAACCCCTTATCATTTGTCACAAAGACTCTGGTGAAAAAAGATACCAACAAAGACCCACTCTCCATAGCATCTATCAACATTTCTTCCACCATGGAAATCGAACAAAACCTCAAGAATTTTCTCCATCAAAATGAGGAAAATGATGCTAGCATTAAAGTGTTGAAGGAACAACCCATGAATTCAAAGAAACATAAAGGATTCCTCAAGGAATTCAAGGCATGTGCCAAGAAGGTAAGGGCATAGCTCGATGAGACTGCTATGGATATGTACACCCACCTTCAAGTCTTTCAGCAGTTGGAAACACAAATAATATATCAACATAGCTATGTGCAATCCAAGAATGTCCAATTCATTACCATTTAGGAAGGATTAAACGATATGCAACAATGGATCACTAAGAACCCAAATACTCCATCTGAGTTGCCTCGTGCTCCAGAAGGAGAAAGAAGGATTGACTATTTTTCCCTTTATAGATGCCAACAAGACGAGGAGAGGGATGAAAAGGAAACACATATCTCACTAGAAATATGTGCTCAGATCCAGAATATTGCACATGTTTTGATGCACAAAGGGAATCTCCATCCCATTGAATAGCTAGACAAGATCAATATGACAGAACAAATATTCAAAGAGATACAAAAGAACATGAAAAAGAGGAAAGAAAATGCTCAGGAAACCACTAAGGTGACAATATAATTAATGGAGTAGAATCGCTTTCGACCAACCAAGACTCAAACAATGATCCAAGATTTCATGGCCAATCTGACACAAGACATGAAAACCATTACACAAAACTCAACATCACACTTATTTTCTCTAGAAGAACTCTTGTATCACAAAGTTATATCAATAGAGGGCCAACATGAATCTTGGGAAGCCTACATGAGGGACAAAGACAAGTGAATAAGACAAAATAGAAAATTCAAAATTTCTCAGAAGTACCTTCTATTTTGTCTTTTTATCAACCGTCATCAGCTTCGTCCTATTTTAACAGTTGTCAATAACATTTGAAAAGGGGAAGGTGAAGATACTTGTAACTTTTTCTTGTAGAATCCAAGAAGACACTATCAATAGTTATACAAACTACTATAAGTAGAGGAAGAATCCCATTTTGAAAGGGCTCTTCAAGCATTGTATATTCAAAAACTACCTTGAGAATTAATATTGAAAATCCCTCAGGGCCACTTTGTTGGAGAGAAGAAATCTTGTAGATGGTAGCTTGCTGTAAACTATTTTCAGAAAACTTTATGTTGTTTACATGTGTTGTAAGAATGTCCTTTTTCTTACAGGTTGTTCTTTTTTAATCGAAATCATTGTTGCAAATTTGATTACTATTTCTTATCTTTTATCCTGAGATGATGAGTTTCTTATGTATGTAATTTTGTGATTTAGACTAATATGGTTAAGTTATCTATATGCATGTGTTGTCTAACCTTGTTGCTTCTGAACAACTACCTAGAAGAAGTCATTTGCAAGGATTAGTTTCATTAATAACTACTCGTTTGGTTATCATAGTTTCTCTTAGCTAGGATAAAGATAGAATAGATTTTATTTATGCATTTAGTTAGTTCACATTTGAATCTTGCATTTCATTCAAAACCATTCAATCACCCCTCAAACCCAGTAATTGCACCTTGGCCATAATCCATATGGGTCTCCTAAACCAAAAATTGCATAGTCTAATTGGGATCATGTACCGGGGAGTACCCCTTATTGTTTAAGGGAAATTATACCACATCAACATACCCCAGAGGAGGAATATATGAGACTAAATTTATATGTAATGTGGAAATCATATATGTAATAGGGGTTGACTTAAGAAGGGGCCCACATGTGAAATGAGTGAATATGTATATGTAAATGTCATGTAGTCATTATTGGATGGGACCTTGCAATTTAGATATAGGAATGTAATGGGACATTTGGAGGAGGTCCTCCTATTATTTAAGGAAATATTTTGTAACTTGTCTCTCTTATCTATTTTGGAGTTGCGTTCCAAGTTCGTATTTGGTGTACATGGTGTGTACTTAGTTTATTACAATATATTAAGTATTTGCTACACAACATTTGGTATCAAAGCATACAATCCATGGTTGGATCATTTCTTTTTAAATTGAAATAGGGAAATATTATATTATATTAAAATGTTGTAGCCAAGCTAACAACAATATACAAAAAGGATTGTCCCAGAGTTTAATCAAACAAAATGAGAAACTCTCTTATGTTTCATAGGAGAGTTTGCAATAGACTATAGAATATACATTCCAAGTTTTCCTATATGTAACCTATTTGAAAAACGTGCCTAAAATCCTAATAACACTAAAAAATATAACAAATAATAGAAGACATGACGGATATTCACTTCATCCTAACAAACATCTGAAAGGGAAGAGTTTTTCTACTCAATATCCATTGGTTCCTTCAATTGATGGACTATCTCATCTTCCTTGAGTTCATCATTTGCAAAGTTAAATGATACCTTAATATTTGAGACTTAGGAGAGAGAGTCCTTATGAAGATCAAGAGCCAATTTCCACAACATGCTACATTCTTCTTCCAAAATGGAAATCCTTTGTTTTCATTGAACCAATAAATTCATGATGGTTTCATGCTCATAGACAAAATGGCACTCATTCTCATCCGTTTCGGTTGTCATTGGGAATATATAGGTCTAGTTAGACCAAATGTATTCCTCACGTCTTATGAGGTTTCTCCTAAAGTCCATAACATCTTTTCTCTCCATAGGTGAATTCATGACATTATTCCCCACAATTTGAAAAAGGAAAAGGTGTCTATCAATTCCTTCATAATTTTAGTGTAAGCATTCCTGAATTGTGAATTAAGGTATTATTTCTCATGATGCTATCATCCTAGATTGAAATATCGTTTCCATTGGTTGTAATCTAAGTAATCCTAGAGAGAATTATCGTAGCAACATATTTCAATAATTTTTAAATCTCATAATCTCTTTGATTCTCCTCCATATTTTCAATGCATCTTTTTCTATTTCCCCTGAAGTATTTTTTCCACAATATTCTTTTTCAGCAATCCTAATATGTTTGTAATTAACCTCCATAAAATATTGGTGCCAAATTAAAATTTCATAAAGGATGGGTCATTTATCTCCAAGCCCCCTTTTTCTTTTGAATCCCTAATGACCTTCTAGTTTATCAAGCAAAATTTCTTGGTGTGAAACCCCCCCGCCACAAAAACTTCTTAATCTCTCATATGATTTATTATATGACGTTCATTGGGGCCAACATGGCAAGGCATTGGTAGATTGGAAGAGAAAATAAGACTAACTTTAGTAAAATCATTATGATTGTGGGACTTAACCATTGAGATCCCCATTGATTAAATTTAGCTTTAATATTCTCTATAATTATTTGCAAATATTTTGTAGAGGGATTACTAAGAGATATAGGAATTCCCAAATATTTGAAAGAAGACCATTTTTTGAAGAATGGGAATTGCAAAATTCTAGAGATAGAGTGAATCACCTAAGATATTATATTCCAATCAAGCACTTGCCATTTTTTATGATTGATCTTTCCTTCTGATGCACTTATGAATATATCCAACACATATTAGAATTTGGCCACAATTATTGTGGAGGATCCACCTAAAAGGAGGGTGTCATCTGCAAATTAGAATGGTTCAAACTTTTTTCTCCCATAACTATTTTAATACCTAGAAGGTTCCTTATAAGTGATTCCACCTCCAACTTCCTTCTCAAAGACTCATCCATGATAATGAATAAAATTGGAGAAAGGGAGCAACCTTGTCTCAATCCTTGGGTTCCCTAGAAAAAAGAGGTGGGCCACTCGTTAACTAGGGGAGCTATACAAGGTGTACTAATACATTAATAAACCCATCTAATGAAAGGAGAGTTGAACCAAAATTTAGACATAACATTAAACATAAAGGAATGGCATACCCGATTGGAGGTATTAGCCATGTTGAGCTTTATTATCATTCCCTTATATTTTCTTTCCTTGCTGGAGTGAATGACAACTTGCACCAACACTATATTGTCCATTGTTTTACAATTATGCATAAGTCCCCCTTGATTGTCTAAGATGAGCTTGGGAAGAAATGTTTTCAATTTGGATGCTATGTTATTCATCATTATTTTGTATGAAGAGTTACAAAGGGAAATGGGCTAGAATCAAGAAAATGAAGAGATGTTTGCCTCTTTCAAAATTAAATCAAGAAAAGAATAATTGGGTTAACTCCCATTTTACAAGATTCTTTTGCATACTGGAGGATTATTTTAAGATTTTTTTGGAATAAACTATAGAAGGATTTGTGGAAATATTTTTAAAACACATCATGCCCTGGAACCTTGTCAGGTTCAAGATTCTAAATGTCATTTAGAATATTTGTTTCCTCGATTGGTTTCAATGAATTTACATTGTCATCTATTGAGGTAACTATTGGGATGTTTTCCATCATTTCCACAGTGACAATGGGGTCCACTTCATCGTGTTCAGGGAAAATATAATCAAAATAGGACATTTCTACATTCTTCAAATCTTGGAAATCATATATCTTAGAGTCATCTTCCAGTGAGATCTTGGTTGGCTACGTCAAAATGATCCATTTTACCATTTTTTATTTAATTTTTCTTTTAGGGGGTGGGTGGGGGTGCATTTTCATATAGAAAAAAATTCAGGGTGTTGAAAGGACGTAGTGAATTACATTATGTAAAAGAATTGGATTCTGGCTTGCTATATTTTCAAGTTACAAAATGTGAAAGTTAGGTTTTGTTGTTAGTCCTTAAACTAGTCTCAAATAGGTGTTGTAGATAAAACAATCATGTCTTATTCTAGAAAAATCCAAATTGAGTTCCACCTATTGCATTAGAAATAACATGGAACATAGTGGTTCAATTTAAAATTTTAGAAGAAAATCCAAACTATTGGACATTTGGAAGGTAATACAAGTTAGCTCTCCTAAGAAGGAAAAATTCAACAAGTTTTTGGAAAGTTACCATAACTTTCTCTTGAAATGTCAAAATTTATTCAAATCTACAGAATTACAAACAAGAAATATTAACCTACTATAGGCTAAAATTTAGATTCACAAGTGTCAAAATTTCAAAGTTACATCAAGTGCAAGGTTATCCAATTGGATAGTCTCCAAATCAACGTTTTAAAAATTATGTTAACTTAAAATTAGTATAAATTTTGATTAGGATGTTTAATTAAGGGGATTCAAAAGCCGTTGGAAAGAGGAAACACATGAGAATATACTTGGAAAAGGATCATAACTATTTGAGGTCATTATTGCTAATATATTAGGTCTATAAATTGAGGATTTGGGTTAGACATCAATTAAGAATCAATGGTAATACTTTTATTTAGAGGAGATGAAGATGAAGATGAAATTGATCTGAAAGGGTAGAGTAATAAAATACCAAGTAAAGAGGATAGAGGAGGCCATTTTCATTGAAAATAAGATAGATGAAATGGGTGTGGAAAATGAATAAAAACCATCAAAGTTGAAACCATATCAACAACCTCATTTCCAGGAAAGTTTCAAAGAAAGACAAGAAAATCAAAATCAAAATTACCAAGGAATAAGATGGAATAACCAACAATATTCAGGGAATAGGGCATCACAATAATATTATTTAACAATAAATTATTAGAGACCATGAACTCTAACAAATTGGAGATGTCACAACAATAACACATGGAGTCAAAGGAAATAAATGCATGTAATAACCAGGTATTAAGGATTAAGACCAAAAATAATTTAGTTTAAATGGATGGATCATCATCAATGGCAACATGAAAGCATGAATATAAGGAAATCCTATTACTTGGTTTCATCACATGTAAATCCCTTAACTACAAATCTTTGAGGACAAATCTTTTTATAGGAGGGTGCTATGATATGACCTCAAGAGGGGAATATATGGGGTTAAATGTATATGTAATGAAGAAATTGTATATGTAATAGGGATCAACCTAATAAGGGGCCCACATGTGTAATGAGAAAATAGGCATACATAGAGTTCACATAGTCATTATTGGATATGAAAATGAGATTTAGATATATGAATGCATTGGAATAGTTGGAGAAGGTTCTCCTATTCTTTAAGGAGTTATTCTGTAACTCATCTCTCTTATATATCTTGAAGTTGTGTTCCAATTTCACATTTCGTCTACATTGTGTGTACTTTGATTTATTATTATATCTTAATTATTTGTTACATAACAACCATGGATGTCAATTAACAAATGTTAAGGTGGCATTCAATCAATGTGTTTTTGACGTGTCAGTGACGTATGTGAGAGAAATCTCAATTTTTCATGTGGTAGCAACATGTCAACAAAAGGATGATATGCAACATGCCACACTGAAACTATTGTTGGCACACTTACTTATACTATGAGAGGGGGTGAATCAATATAGGATTGTTCTTATTTTCTTACAATATTTATCAATGTATTACTCTAATAGACATAAGAAGTTAATGTTAAATATATATACAACCATACAATCCACTATAAAAAAATTATTTAACATGGAAACCTAAATGGAAGAAAACCACAAAGAATATATTTATAATATCATGTAGGCACCAACCTACTGTTACAATATCTGTAGGAACCAACCTGCAGGAGACACTAATCACCATAGTTGAGCACCAACTTAGCCATGCCTATAGGAGCCAACCTGCAGGAGACACCAATCCCCTTAGCTGAGCACCAACTCAACAATATTTGTAGGCACCAACCTACAACTTCTCTATTTGCAGGCACCAACTTACCAGAGACACCAATCTCCTCAAACGATCAAAAATACCAAATCATTTGTTTACTTCGAGCCTTCACTTGCATAAATCTTCTACCTTGTTTTTTTTTCTCACAACGCTCTCTGCCAATTCACAATATACATGACTTTATATGTTCCTTAGACCTTGCACCTCCTAGCCACCCTTACACAATTACATTTCCCTCTCTTTTATTATCTTTCTTTTTTCTGACCTCGAAGCCTCAAAGCTTCACTTCCTTATCATTATTCTTCACACGCACACAAACTCAAAGGGTTTCAAGCATCATTATTCATACCCATACACTCAAGAGTTTTTCCATTAAAATCATGCTCAAAAGGTAGGCTCTAGATCCCTTTGTTTTCCATTAAATCGGTCTATATAGGACCTTCAAAACCACTCTCAATATCCTTCCATTGCACATAATCTTAGAACCGGCCCTTAACACTGAAAAATCGTCTGATGCATCGTGGATTAAATCATGGCCATTGATCTGCTCGTTGGCCACTGTTGTAATCTAGGGAAAAGTAGAGAGAGTTACCAGTAAATCCTTAAGTAGACATCATACATATACATGAATACACATGGACATAGGTAAATACACACACAAGTAATGAGACCCCAAAGAACAATACTTTTATTATATAATAGAACAATACAACACAATTACATATAACCTCCCACATGAAGCTATCTGAGCCTTCATGTTCTTGTCTATTTATACCTCTTTCAGGCATTTGTAACTACTTAACTTCCCGAGTCGGTTAGTTAACATATACTCCGATTAACCTCTACTTCTAAACATGTCGGTCGACCAACTAGTTCTTAGTCAACCGTCGGGTCTAGTCGACGGGGTCGACTAGTCCTTTCAACATCTCCCCCCACCTCAATTCCTTGCTTGTCCCAAGCAAGTGGGGGTTATAAAAAATATTTTTTTCATACTTTGATTACAATATTACAATATGGAGAAGTAGAATATGAAGCGAAAAAGAGAAACATGTAAGATGAGGAGACAAAACCTTTATATGTCAGATCAAATTAAAGTATTGTTTTGGACTACTCCATTGTGCTTGGATCCCTGCCACTGGTCGAATCAACTGGGTCTTGTGTTCTTGGTGTTCCTGTGTTTTACTCAGTTGAAGATGTCCTTTTATTGTGTGTATTATGATTCCTAGATACCATTTAAGAACTTTTGATTTCCTAATACCCTATTTTGGAGACAACCTTGGTTTGGTTTCACAGTCATTTCTTCTCAAACTAGAGTGTTTCTTGGAAGTTTTTTTCCAAATTTTCTTTCTGCATCTAATGTATTTTTGAAATCCCATAGGAACCCCACATGCCTTATGTGAAGGGGAAATTCCTCTTCTCACATCTGTACCAATATGGCTAACCTCTTGTGTGGGAAATACTAGAACAACTGAGAGGGGGGGGGTGAATCAATTGTTCATAAGCTTAAACAATTTTATGCCTTTTAAATAATTATTAAGATTTCTTCATATGTCATCAACCAATCATACAGCATATGGACAGTAAGAGCAAAGATCATCAGTCACACATAAAATACACACAGAGACAGATTTTCA
>ML778740.1:444338-477607 GCA_009831015.1 Picea engelmannii
TGTCAAGAGATTTTGACATTGCAAAGTGTCGATTCCCGATTCCCGATTCTTCATGCATAGATTCAATGGTTCATATCACTTCTAGCTCAACGGCTCAGATTAGATCGGGATTTTGCACATCGCGATTACTCCCACTTATCCTTTTTCTTTAAAAGGCATGCAGATTATCTCTGATCCAAGGATGATCGGGTCTTGCGCTTGGATCCAACGGTTACTGAGTTATCTCCACAACCATACCAATACTCGCACTCCACGCAGAGATTCAACGGTCCAGATCATTCTTTCTTTAACGGCTATGATCAAATCGTGAGATCGCATATCGCGATTTCGGTGTTTTCGTTGTGATTGAACACGGGACTCATGAAACTCCGATTCCCGATTCGCCGATGAGCATAACTCCGACAGCGCTCGATCCTATGCCACCTGTCCTTGTGAATGGACGGTTCCTAATCCTTTGGGATTTCACCTCTGCACAGTAGGACTTAACCCCTGCGTTTAGCCTCTGCGCAGCTTCTGAAGATCTGACGGCTATCGGCCTTTCAGGAAATTTAAATGGGATCCAACGGTCACTGGATCTTTGTCTTCCTTTTTCCTCTGCAAGCTCTTGTTGCGCGCGTTTTCTTCAAGGCTGTTCCTCCTGAGCTTTTACTTCCAAATCCCCATGGGGTTTTATCCTTCTTATCCTGCTGTCTCCAATGTTGCCATTAATGACAACAACCATCAACACATGTCCATTGCTTGTTCAATATTTGCCAACATCTTGAATTCTAGAAACCTGATCCAGGAGGGTCGTCATTTGCTAACTTTGTCCACCTCATGATTTCTATTCTATTAGTTATCTCTCTGCGGAGTGAATTTTCTCCTTACTTGGATTTTTTATATAGGGTTTAGGTTCATGATATTGAAGCTAATCTGAAATGGTAACAGAAGTTTCCTGCACGTGGCTCAATCTCCCCAGATTTTGAAGTATATGAAAGGAGGTAGTCGTTGATTCGAATCATGATGTTATGAGTGCAACTACTTCGATGTACATTTAAAGATATGGTTTATCATAATTGGGTAGTTCATGAATGTGTGTGGTTCTTTTTGCATGTGGATATCCCTACATTTGTTGAACATATGCTCGTGCAAAATCCCTCATGCATTAATCCTGGTGATTTCTCATTGATAGTTACTCGTGTTAAGATAATATGTAGGTGGTTGCGGCATAATTTCTGTCGTTTCATCGATCATTGTTAATTATGTTACCATTATCTAGATTTTACCTGTCCCAAATTAAATGCTCCTTCTCTGCCGACGTCGGTGTTTTCTCGGTCTGCGTTTTCCTAGACCCGACCGACGATGTATCCTCTGTTGATATATGGTCGATACATGGGCCGGCCGACGTGTATGTTTAACCCATATTTATTACTGGATTGACTTAGTCGATGTCGGTGATGGCTTGTTTTCTCATTTTTTTTGTTAATTTTGACTGAGTCTGAATGATGTCGTGCTTTTTCATGCCAATTTGATTTGTGTTCTCTTGGTTTGTGCTCATATGATCTACGTTCACCTGATCTACACTATCTTGAACCATGCTCACTTTCTCCCTGACTAATTCATTAGCTTGATTCTCTTCTTATGATTATTTGTCTTAAGTCGGTCGAAGGTGTGGAATGTCGAGAATATCTTTTGCTACTTTGTCTCGAGCTCGACCACGAGATGATTTCTCTGTCCATTTTTCTTTATTGCTTCTTTTCTTTAGTGTTATGGATGTTCTTTAAATACTTTACATTTTCAATTTTATATACCTGAATTTGTCTAACTGTTTTTTTTTTATTAATTTTAAGTAGGGTTTATTTCTCATAAGTATGATTATTTGGTTTAGTCAGTTCTTGTTGGCAACTCCCTGCTATATTTTTCCAACATGGTTATTTTCTTTTATACCTGATACTTTTTTAAATGGGCACCATTAATAACTTTCTTAAATGGTTGCCCCAATAATGTTATAAGTTGGACCACTCTAGTTGATCGAATATCTTCCACCACATAAGGCCCCACCCATGTTGTTTCCAATTTTTGGGGTATGCCTTTTATGCAATTTTCATAAAGTAATACTAAGTTTCCCTCTTTTATATCCTTTTTATTTATGTGACGATCATGCCATGCTTTTTGTTGTTTCTTCTAAACCTCTTGGTGATGGATCACTATAAACCTTTCTTCTTCCAACTTGTTTAGTTGGTATAGTCGATCGTTCAAATTTTTTCTCTCATCAAATTTTGCTACAATTGCCACCCTGCCAGAATTGGTCCAAAATTGTAAGGGGATAACAACTTCCTGGCCATAGACTAGCTTGAACGAAGCTTTCCCAGTCGATATTTTGAATGATGATCTATACGCCCAAAGGATTGCAGAAATCTTATCGTCCCAGTCATCTTTGTTTATGCCTCAAATCTGTGTAAGTCCTTTGTGTAATGTTTTATTAAAGGATTCAACTGCCCTGTTTGCTTGTGGGTGATAAGCTGTCATTTTTCAATGGTCGATTAAATTTTTTTCCAGTAGAAATTTAATTGTTTCATTCACAAAGTGAGTTCCCTGGTTGTTGATTAGTGTCAGAGGACAACCGAACCTTGTAATTATCTTCTCGTAGATGAATTTAGTTGCTACCTCTTTGGTACAAAATTTGACTGACTTAGCTTCTTCCCATTTGGTCACATATTCAACCGCAGTGATGATGTTCTTGGAACCAGTTCTTCTCTCCCTCTATGGAAATGGTCCGACGAAGTCGATAACCCAAATTTCGAAAGCTCTATTGGATTTTATTTAACTTAGTGGCATTTTGATTTTCCACAAAGGTCGTCCACACCTCTGAAAACTGTCACATTTTATTACTTGATCTTGATAGTCTTTATGCAAAGTTGGCCACCACAAGCCTCCTTGTAGTACCCTTTTGGCTATCGTGTCGGCCTAAAAATTTCCACTGACTGCTCTTGCATGGGCTTCATTGATTATATCATCTTTTTCATGTTCTGGAATGCATCTTCTTAAAACATCATCCATTCACATTTTGTATAAGTATTCATTAATGATTGTGAATGGTGCAACTTTTAGGCCTAGAAATTTCTTTTTATTTGTTGGGAGGTCCTCAGGGGCCTTTCCTTCTTCTAAGAAATTGGAAATATCTTCTAAATCTTTAGGGGCAATTTAGACTCTAAATAAATGTGCATTTGGAAGGTCATCGTTGATTCCTGTCGAATCTTCTCATGTTTCTAGTCGTGAAAGGTGATCAGGCCAGACATTATATTTCCTCGATTGTATGATTACGTAGAATTCAAATTCCTAAAATAATAGTAACCAACGACAAATATTTCCTTGATGAACTGGTTTATTGACCAAGTATTTCATTGCTTGATGGTCTATAAAAAAATGTAAAGGGATTTGCAAGTAAATAGTGATGGAACTTTTGTAGAGAAAAAATCATTGACATGGCTTCCCTTTCCATAGTTGAATAGTTTCTTTCTTCCTTATTTAGTTTTCTAATTGCATACGCATTTGGATGATCCATTGTGTCGTCGTATGGCTGAGCTAAAAATGACCCGACAACTACATTGGACACATTAACATGGACATGAAGTTTTCTTGACCAGTTTAGAAATTTGAGAATGGGTGCTTCGACCAACTTCTTATTTAAAAATTCAAAGGATTCTTGGCAGTCTTGGCTCCATTTAAATTCAACATCTTTTAGTAAAATCTCATCCATTGGGAAGGTGATGTTTGAATAGTGGCATATAAAATTCCTATAATATCTAGTATGACCCAATAGAATTTTGATCTATTTTTTATTCATGGGTGGTTTTAGATCAAGGATAATATTAATCTTAGCCATGTCGACCTTTACCCCATCTTTACATACCACATGTCCTAGCAGGATTCCAATAGGTGTGGAAAATACAGATTTCCTGATGTTTAATGATAGTTGAATTTGTCTGCAATGTTCTAACATAAGTCAGATCCATTGTATGTGATTTTTGAATAGACTATATATTGTCTAGTCATTGAAGTATACAACCATGGTTTTGTAGATATATACTCTTGAAATTATTTAACCACTATTCTTGAAAAAACTATTGGTGCATTCTTCAGTCTGAAAGGCATTACTTTGTAAGTGAAAGATTCAAATTCTGACACAAATGTTGTTTTTTCCTGATCTTCTTTTTCTATTGGCACCCAGTTATATCCTGAGAACCCGTTAGTGAAAGAATAACATTCATGACCAACAACTTCATTGATATTTTCGTCAGCAAAGGGGGTGGGAAACAAATCTGTCACAGTTTATTTGTTGAGTCCCCAGAAATTGACACAAATTCTCATTTTTTTAGGATCATGTTTCTTTCGTTGCACCACTACAGGACTTTCTCATTCTTCCTTATCTATAGGATAAATAATTCCTTATTGTAGCATTCCTTCGATCACTTTTTGAACGATCAGTTTATATTTCTGCACTAACTTGTATGATCTTTTTTTATTGGTTTTTCTCCTCGAATAAATTCAATATTCATTTCACCCATTTTCTCTACAAGTCATTTCAAATCATTGTAGTCGCGTGCAAAAACATCTTGATTCTCTTTTATCATATTGACTGTGTCAACTATTTTCTTGTTGGACCAATAATCACCTATTCATGCCATTTTTGGTCTATCATCATTTGATATGTCGAAATCCTTTGTTTTGATTTCCGCATCCATCCATTATGGTGGCTTAGCTTCGTCAAGATGACGTTGTCTCTCTTCAATTTTTGTCAATATTTTTGGGAAGTCAGGCTGTTCCTGGTATTCTTGTTGGAGTTACTTCACACACAGCTAGGATTTATTTTTACTAAGGTTTTTATTTGTTTATTAGTCATAATTAGTCATTATCCAATCTCCTATATTTTAGGAGAGAATATTCCACCTGGAGAATATTCTCTTTCAATTCACACTTCAGTTTGACTAGTTGAGTTGAGTTTAGATGTTGCATTGGAATCATCACCATGCTAATTCGAACTTGCCTTGGTATCATAACCAGAGTGGTGAATTAGCCTTGATTCTCTCAATTAACTCCTCACTACTCTCTGTTCAGTCAGTTAACTGAAGACTAGTTGACTAGTTAACTCAACTAGGTGGCAGTGCACTCCCGTAACTGCCTGAGAGACTAGAATAGGTGGAAGTTCACTCCCGTAACTATTGGTGTGTGTCCATATCACTATATACCACCACTATGGAGAATTGGTTCACCTCAAGTCAAACTCATTGAGTTCTATAGAGTATATCATGTGTAAATTATTCATTATTCACAATGGTTAATGAGAATTCTTCCATTCTTTCTCTCCTTCTTCTTCCTTCTATAATTCTCTCTGCAAATGTGTATTATTGTTTAGCTAGATCTATTTTGTGCAGGTTCAAAACATTTACATGGTATCAGAGCCGACAGACTGCTAATCAAAATCTACACCAAAAAATTTTGCAGGTACAAAAGATTGAAGACAACGGAAAGATGGAATTCCAAAAAGAATTCATTCTTACACCTTATAACTATTTTGCATGGAAAGAGAAAATAGCCATACATCTTCGATCGAGAGGGTTGTATAGGTTAACCATGAATACAGATACAGACCTAACATCATCCATAGAAAAATCCAAGTACTTAAATCGCATCGATGAGGCACTCGGAACAATTTGCAATCTTATTTCTCCCGATCTCCTTTTTTATATATCTTCTTGTAAGACTCCCAATGAATCTTGGACCATCTTGGAAGGGATCTTTGGAAAATAGGATGAGATTATGGGACACATAATGGAGGTGGATTTTCTCACATTGGATCCAAAAATATTCGAGAATATCCAAGATTTCTTTACAAAATTCAAGGATTTACTATCGCAACTCAAAGCTTGCGGGGTTGATAAATCGAAGGAGGAGAAACAAATGGTCACCATTCTCTCCAAGCTTGTTCCTTAATTCTATGTATTCGTATCTACATTCCATACTTTCATATTCACCTCTGGAGCCACCTGGAAGATTCTTTCTCTTGAATTATTTATCGAATCCCTGACACAAAATCAAACCAAGCTCATCAACATGGGCATAATCAAAGGCCCAAGGGCACATGCACTTACTGTGCATGATGGCAGCCACAAATATCATAAATATAAAGATAAATATAAGCAGAAAGATCATGCACATACGAAGAAGGAAGGGTACACAAAACCCTTCACCGATTCCTCTGGATCAAAAGAAGAAAAGGGAAGAAAAGGAGATAAATGCACATACTGTCACAAAGGATTCCATTCGGAATCCGCATGCATGAAAAAAATAGATCTGATGTCTTAGATACTTCAGAAAAACAACCTTGGAGATCGCATCCCCAAGGGTGCAAAGAAGAAGAAGCTAGAAGATCCAAATTCCAAGAAAGGAAATTCTAGCCATGCCTTGATTACCATCAACTCCTCTCCCAATGCTTGGATCGTAGACTCGGGAGCATCACATCACATGGTTGCCTTAGAAGTAGTCTATTATTCCTTGGATGCATGAAAAGTTCCTCCTATTATGATGGAGGACAACTCTTTTGTCGAAGTCATCAGCAAAGGAAGGATTGAACTCACCAACGGAAGCTTCGAGAACGTGCTACATGTTCCCAAGATTTCTGTCAACCTTCTCTCTGTGTATTAGATGACGAATTTCGGCACTGGAAATAAATTCATATTCACACCAAATTCCGTGGACATCTACAACATACAAACCAACTCTAGGGTTGCTACCGGTGAGGTAAATCATCAGTCTATATTGTATACATTTTCTGAATTCATTGAACCTGATTCTGCTTTACTGCTTACTCATGTCGATGAAGGTAGTAGGATATGGCACGAAAGGTTTGGACATTTGAATTTCAGATACATGCAACATCTTAGCAAGCACAAATTAGTTGATAGTCTACTAGACATCCATTTCTCCAAGGGAGTATGTGATGGATGTGTTCTCGGAAAACACCCTCAATAGAAATTCGACAAGGAAAAGTCTCAGCGAGCTTCTGCACCTTTAGATCTGATCCACAGTGACCTCATGGGTCCATTTCCACATCCATCGATCAGAAAAGCAAGGTTTGTTCTCATTTTTGTTGATGATTTCTCACGTTTTACATGGATCTACTTTCTCAGGAAAATATCTGAGGTCTTTCAACACCTCAAAGATTTCAAAGCCTTGGTTGAGACACAGTCCGGAAAGAAGATCAAAGTCCTTTGAACTGATAACGGGGGAGAGTATGTGAATCATGAGATCCACAATCTTTCCCATGAGGCAGGGATTCAATTGCAACATACAGTTCCCTACACTCTGCAACAAAACAGAGTTGTTGAGCGGAAAAATTGATCTCTAAAGGAGATGGCATCTTGCATGTTGCATGCAAAGTCACTACCATAGAGACTATGGGACAAAGCACTTAACTATGAAAAATACATCCAAAAAAGATCTCCCCATAGATCTGTCAAGGATAAGACCCCCTACGAGGCTTGGAGTGGCCTCAAACCAGAAGTGACCCACTTTTGCATTTTTGGTTCTCGTGCATGGGCTTGGGTTCCCTCTGAAAAGAGGAAGGCACTTGATCCACGGAGCACTGAGTGCATTTTTGTTGGATACCCTGACGGTGTGAAGGGATATTGACTTATTGATCTTTCCTCGGATCGGCTCATCATTAGGCGCATTGTCCAATTTGAGGAAAGTGTCTCGCATGTACCTCAACAGTCGCATGGAGACACCTTCACTCTTCCACCTATCTGAGATGATGAGCATGCACATGTCGACTCTTCTTCAGACGAGAGTTATAATTCAAAGGAATCAGATGATTCATATCTAGATTCAGATTCAGTACAATCAGATGTAGAGTCAGAGCATCCAGATGCAGTTGCAGAGCTAGATCAAAGGCCCAAGTGGGCACAGACTACTCTTCAGGATGCAGGGTATCTCGTAGGTGATCCAACCAATACTAGGAGGACTCGATCTGATTTCGAGGTGCCCCCAATTTCATTGACTGCCACTAAACCATTGCCTTCCAGGCATCTTTTCTTGGTTCAATCTTCAGATCCACTGTCTTATGGCGAGGTTGTTGGAAATCCCTTTTGGGAATCCGCCATGCAGGAGGAGTACAACTCCCTTCTCGAGAACCAGACTTGGGATATGGTTCCCCTTCCTTCTGGGAAGAAACTTGTCAGATGCAGATGGATAGATCAGCAGATACAAAGCCAAGATTGTCGCCAAAGGCTTTTAGTAGGTTTATGGTTTTGACTATGATGAGACCTTCGCTCCAGTAGCGAAGATGGATTCCATACGATTGGCACTTGCCATTGTGGTAGCTAAGGGATGGGAAGTCCATTAGATGGACATGATCAATGCATTTATTCACAATGATCTCTCTGAGGAGATATACATGGAGCAGCCCTAGGGATTTATGTAGGACTCATCTTTGGTTTTTCAACTGAAGAAGTCACTTTATGGCCTCAAGCAGGCTCTGAGGGCATGGTATGCCAAGATGGACTCCTACCTATTGTCAGACAACTTTGTACATTGTAAATCAGACCCGAATGTCTACATGCTCATGACAACTGATTCACTTCTACTTTTAGTTCTGTATGTCGATGATTTGTTGATCACCTGTTGCTCGACTTCAGCGATTGTTGCAGTCAAGAGGATTATACGTGGCTTGTTTTTGATGACATACATGGGTCTGATACACTTCTTCCTTGGACTCGAGATCAGTCAGGATGCATCAGGCATCAAACTGTCTCAAGCCAAGTATGCACGAGATCTCCTCGAGAGATTTCACATGACAGACTGCAAGTCTTCTCCGACTCCTTTCCTATCAGGATCGAAACTTGAGGATGGAGGGGAGACTCAACTGATTGACAACACACTGTACAAACAACTAGTTGGGAGCTTGTTGTATCTCACACACTCCAGACCAGACCTCTCATATGCAGTTGGCGCAGTTTCCAGGTTAATGCAGGAGCCGCATGAGCTACATTGGAAATCTGCAAATTGTATCCTTCGATACGTATAGGGCACCATCACCTTTGGGATTCATTATTCAGTAGACTCTACATTATATCTCACTGGGTTTACCAATTCTGACTGGGTTGGCGATAGCTTTGATCGCAAGTCCACATCTGGTTACTCACTCAGTATTAGTTCCGGGCCTATCTGTTGGTCGAGAAAGAAGCAAGCTGCCATTGCTCTATCTTCAGTCGAGGCAGAGTACAGAGGGTTAGTTGACATAACCATTCAGACTATGTGGCTACAACATTTTCTCACTGAGTTGGGCATTCAGTTTCATCGACCGATCATCATCTGGTGTGACAACCAGAGCACTCTGAAGTTCTGCAGAGATCCAGTTCAGAGGCAGCGGACGAAGCACATCGAGATCCACATGAACTACATTCGGGACTTAGTACACAAGGGGATCATCGACTTACAGTTCTGTCCTTCAGCAGAACAGATGGAAGACATTTTCACCAAGACCTTCACTGAGAAAAAATTCCATTCTCTGTGAGGTCGTCTTGGAGTGAAGGACACAGTTTCTTAGCAACTGTAGTTCTTCTTTTTACATTTATTGTACCTTGACGGGGGGGTTTTCCCATGAGGTTTTCCCTCTTTCCTCACTTTATTTTCAATGTATCTTTTGTACTTGGGTACCTAACATGGCCTCGTTGTCGGGACCCAATATTTATTTTCACCATAGTGATGTTCAGAGGGGGTGTTGGAGTTACTTCACACACACCTAGGATTTATTTTTCCTAAGGTTTTTATTTGTTTATTATTCATAATTAGTCATTAACCAGTCTCCTATATTTTAGGAGAGAATATTCCAGCTGGAGAATATTCTCTTTCAGTTCACACTTCAGTTTGACTAGTTGAGTTGAGTTTAGATGTTGCATTGGGATCATCACCATGCAACATTGGGATCATCACCATGCAACATTGGGATCATCACCATGCTAATTTGACCTTTCCTTGGTCTCATAACCAGAGTAGTGCATTATCCTTGATTCCCTCAGTTAACTCCTCACTACTCTATGTTCAGTCAATTAACTGAAGACTAGTTGACTAGTTAACTCAACTAGGTGGCAGTTCACTCCCGTAACTGCTTGAGAGACTAGAATAGGTGGAAGTTCACTCCCGTAACTGCTGGTGTGTGTCCATATCACTCTAGACCACCACTATGGTGACTTGGTTCACCTCAATTCGAACTCATTGAGTTATACAGAATATATCATGTGTAAATTATTCATTATTCACAACGGTTAATGAAAATTATTCCATTCTTTCTCTCCTTATTCCTTCTACAACTCTCTCTGCAAATGTGTGTATTATTGTTTAGTTAGATCTATTCTGTGCAGGTTCAACACATTTACAATTATTTGTGTTCGGTGGCTGTACTTAATATTGAATTCACATGATTCTACAGTGTTGGGTGGTATTTCTTCCATTGGAAGCTCTTTCATGGCCATTTTATATTCTCCATGTCGATCCTTCATGAAGTTGATATTTCTTTGTTTTCTACCAACACAAAAATGCAAGTCGATGTCGATCCTCCGTCAACCGACATGTTTTCTTTTTCTTTTTGTACAGTTGATAAAGTATTTTCTAGAAATATTTTTATCTGTTTTGTTGCATCTCTCAAGTGTTCTTCTTCTAGATTGAATTCAAAGTCTTGTATAAACTTTTCTTTAATTTCATCCCAACTTGGTGTATGGCCGCATGCTTCTTCAATATTATACCATTTATTTGGTATTTCGTCTAATATACTTGGAAACATATGTGACCATACCCTTTCATCCTTATATCCTATTTTTCACCTCTCAATTTCGCAACGTTGAATGTGTTCTAATGGGTCGTAGTCGAGTTTGACTGTGGGAATATACGCATCTTTCGATAATTTCTTGTCTCGGAATATTTCAACAAAGTATGTTGACACATTCTTCCATGTTTTTAATCTAGGGGAATGTGTTTCCCACCATCTTCCAGCTTAGCCTATGAAAGTTTCCACAAGGCTTTGTGTCCTCCCTTGCTCTCCTATCGAATTTTACACTTCTTCGACATGGGTCGAAGGGGAATGCCTTCCATTGTATTCTAAGGGTTTTCTTGTTTGATTGTCGGTCAGTATAAGAGTGGGAGTTTGTCGAGTTATATTTTTGTATACTTTTGGTACATCCTGGATTGAGTAACATGTCTTAATATGTTTTGTTGGAATAATTTCAATAGACAAACAATCTTTCGCATGTAATTCATAATTTTCAATTTTCCAGTTGTATAAGGCGAAGTCAGAATTATGCCCGACCGACATGGGAGATTCTCTCAAAATTTCTCCTTCTGCAGTTGGTTCTATAAAAAAAAAATCATTGTTTATCTGATATAGGCATATGGATTCTTGATTTTCATCCCATAATTCCATCCATGGTTTTCCTTCCTTTGGATCCAGGGGAATAATTATTTTTCTCCCACTTCCTTCCAATTTATTTATATCTCTTTCGAGAGAGATAGTTGCTTTCATTCGTCAACCCCATGGCCAACTGACAAGAGGTGTGTATGATGAAATTACTTCGAAAAGGTTGATCACTTCGAAGTCGACCGAAGTCGGTGCTCCCATAACTTGAGTGTCCACATTTCTCAATATTCCAATTAGTTATATTAATATTTGATCAGCTAACTTAAGATAATTCAACATAGGTACTAGGTTGGGTCGACCCATTCATATCCATGTTTATCGAGGTAGATATTTACTTGCGAACCAAAATCAACGACCACCTCATTGACAAACATTCCTTCAATATCCAATTCGACTCGTGAATCGTAATCTTTGTTGTTATAAGAGAGGTGATTTTCATCCTTGGTCGGTTTCTGACCATCTTTGTATTCTCACAATATGTTGAGAAGATCCAACAACCTACCTATCAAATTTTTTTCTTTGAGGAACTGCAAAAATTATTGTATGGTGTCTTCATTTCAATTTCTTGGGTTTTGTTGATTTTCTGGAGTTCTTGAATAATTTAAGAGCTTCTCTTCTGATTTTCTCTTCTTTATCTTGTAATTTTGTGGTGGGGTGTGAATATCTAGTCCTACGCCTGACCTTGTAACAATATGTAATATTTTGGAGTTCCTCACCTCTTCCTTGGATATTGCATGTAGTAGATTCACATTTTTTCTTGGTATGATTTTGCTGAGTACTATCAGACAATATTCTAAACAGTGATCTCCAATGCCGCATATATTTCAAAATTTCAGATCAATTCTATCTTTTATAGGGAAATATGAGCGGATGTGATCACATTTCTAATAATTAAGACAATATGGTCGTCCATGACCTCGACCTCGACCACCAAGTCCACATCAACCTCCTCGACCTCAACCACGACCACCGTAGTAATCATCTCTTCGACCATAGTTGTTTTATTGATCAACGGTTTCTGTGTGGTAGATTGTTCGTATATTATTCTGATTTCTAGCATTTATATGACATTCAAATGTTCGGTGATTAGAAGCTTCACATATGTGGAACCACTTCATGTTTTTTAGATTATGTGGACAATCTTGTATGCTATGACCAATTAGGCATTCACATATATTACAATATTTATGAGCTTATATTCAGTGGACATCTGTTGTTTGTGTGCACTCATTTAGGGGACACTTATCCTTTGTATGTCCTTCCCCAGTGCATGTGGTGCACCATAATTCATTGCGTCGAATAAATAGATTTTTTATTGTTTGTTGCAAATGTTATATTTTCTCCTCAAGTCTCTCTGTCGTCAAGGAATTCGACGGAATATCATCATTTGACTCAACTCGTTGTGCTTTCGGTAGCACGTCTTCACAGTTGGTTACCTCGTATAAGTGTAAAGAAGAACATATTCTTAGAAATATCCCAACTACATACCACTGGACCAACAAGTTCTGATCAATCATCGTCAGGATTTGACTTAGGATATCTTTGAATCTCTTATCATATTCTCTGACTGACTCACCCGGTCTTTGTTTTATTTCTTTTAAATTTTGGGCTACCAGATGTGTGATGTACTGAATTTTAAAGAATGTTAAGAAGCTATTCTTTATTTCTGCTTTTGAACAATTTTTATTTTCCGTGTAGTTCATGAACCATGTTAAGGCGTGGTGGTGTAGCACAGCTCCAAATTGAGCCATTTTCTTATCTTTGTCTGTAATATTAGCCGCATCCCAAAAAAATTCACATACAAACCAATGGTGTTTTGGGTCCTCCTCTCCTTCATAAATTGGGATGTGGTTGAATCCCATTTTTATTTTCTTGGTAGGAATGCTTGGTTTTCTTGGTATTTGAGATACAACTTCTTTCGAATGAGTTGTCGAATATTCTGGTCAGTTTTTGTCTGCATCCGAAAATGGATGGTAATCAAGGAATAGTTGTTTATTCTTGAGTATAGAAATTGCATCCTCAGTTTGAAATATTTTCCCTTTATATTCTACTAACCATCATTCCAAAGGTTGTGTCGCTTCCATACTATAGTTATTTTCTTATCTCGAGATTAGATGTGGTAGGGGGGTCAATTCTATGAGATCCTTAATTTGGATAAGCATATTGTAGGTTTCCCAATAGTTTCCCTGGTCATCCATTTTGTACCATAATATTGAATATTGGTCATCGATATCCATACTTTGTTGGAAAAATTCTCTTATCCACAGACTAGTTTCTGGTGCGGGAGAAGTTCGTAAAGCTGGTCTAGATTATTCGTAGTCCATACTTGTTGTTTTTTTGTCCAGTTCATGGATGTTCAAATGTGCATCACTACTTTTGTTGGGTTTCATAGTGGATGTTGCTATATCCAACTCTGGTCGATCTATGTCTGACTCAGACTGCTCATGTTCTTTGTCAGGATGACCCTCCCCAGACATCTTTCGATTCAACTTTATTTTGTTCCACTGGTTACAAAGTTCTTCTGTTTTCTGTTGTCTTTTATCCCATTCTATTTTCTGGATATCTATGCATTGATTATGGGATTGATTTCCTCTTGACGACATTTAGGCTTGGGAAACACTACTTATTGTTTTATGGAATCTCACATTTTTGACCGACCCAACTTACTCTAAGTCATTAGCATGGGAAATATTTATTTCTTCAAGAATTAATCCCATGCTTCTCTTGTATATTTGCACTTTGTGTCAAGAAATGCTTCCCACTTTTCGTCTCTTTATTGGAAGTTACTATTTGGTAACGGTTTGCCTAATATGTGTCGGTATTCGATGATGTCATAGAATCCGTTATCAAGGAGGAATTTATGAATATGTGTTAGAATCGTGCAGAAACATCAATCATGCAATTTAGTGTAGAATTTTTCTTTTATTTTGTTGAGAGACGTCCGATCTTCAATGGCTTGTTCCGAAATATAATCTTCGATAATTATTTTAATCCAGTTGTGCATATTCGTTCTTCCTCCATTTGTCAAATTTAGGCCTAAATTATTGTCGAGTGTCATATTATGCATCACCTAATCTATTAATGTGATGAAATAATTCTTCTGGGATAGCTTCAAGGAATCTTTCATGCGTCTCTAAAAAGAATCACGATTGTGCTTCAGTTAGTGAGAGGTTATTCCTTTTTGCGTAGTTTCTGATGTAGTTCTCAATTTTGTGCTCCCACCACTCACATATGTATTGTAGAGTTATCATTAATGTACACTTCTTGATCCAAAATCGGATCCAGGAGCTTGATGGGGCTTAGAAAGGCCTAAAAATAAAAGTTATTAGAATGGCTTCAAAACGGATGGGTGTGTATAACTTGTTGATACAAACCCAAATCAACTTGAACGGGCTCAAACGGACATTGTATGCTCTAGATATCACATTATGTTCTTTTTTCCAAACATGCAAAAAGTCAAACAGGTCAACAAGCAAAAAGTCAATGCATGACGTCATGATGATGTGGAAACATCTAGAGGTGACATGTGGAAGAAGGCCATATAGCTGACGTGGCATGGGCATAGTGGACTGTTGACATGGCAGGCACAGGTGGACCAACTGGGAGGTGACATGTGCCACTACTGCAAGTGTGACACGTGGCACGTCTGTACAGCAACACGTGGCAGGGTACGACGCTAACAGGTGGCAATAAGGTGGAACATAGGTGGGCCAATCATCACTTGACACATGACATCATAAATTGAAAAATTGCATGGTGCCACGTGGCCCAGACATGGGCTGCCACATGGAACCCAGGTATTGGTCTGTTTCAGTACAAAACTTTTGGAGTTTATGGGTCTTGACCCCATGACCTCTTGGTATGGGAAATGCCTTAGGGATAGGTCAGATTGCCAATGCCCCAATGATTGGAGTTGTTCTAACAAGTCCACTTTATAATATATAAAGTGACTTTATTGTAGTGGCAGAGGTGGAAGGGGGTTGGGGCCTAGCCCCAACCCATGGTTTGCATATCCCACATAACCAAAGGTCTGGCACTACCCGTCTTCCAGCTTGGCGCAAAAGGTTTGGGCACAGATTCTTAGTACCTACCTGCCATATGATTTGGGGGCAGTGACCACAACCCAAGGGTGCATGTTGGGGGCACGATCCTATGATAAAGTGCCATGTGACCTATACTTGCGGGGAAAGGGCTAGTGTGCAACCATTAGGGGATGACGCTTTGCCATATGAGCCATGTGACCTTGTATTTGGAGCACGCGCCTAGGCCTGAGAGGCTAGTGCCAAATTTTAGTTATAAAGTGATTTTATAACTATAGTATAGTGATTTTTTTATGGATTTTGGCCTGTTATTGGAGATGTTTGGCCAATATTGGGGGATATTGGGCCCTTTTTGAGGCCATATCTTGGGGGGAAGTTGGGAGATGGTAACCAACTTCAGATATATATAAACCTAGAATTATTGAGGCCATGGGAGGATATTTCGAGCAGGTTTATGCTGAATATTTTCCAAGCCAAATATATTTTTATGCAGGAAAGTTGTTGAGGAGTGCACCTTTGCAGGCCATTTCTGGGAGCTCCGGTCATCCAATTTGAGTTTCGTTTCTTCTGTTGGGTTCTAGAGATCTGGAAGAACAAGACCAAATCATTTTTGTAACCTTTTGGCATTGCTATGATGTACTTATTGAGCTTTGACCAGAAATAAGAAAGCCTCGCCCACTAAGACAAGGCCCATAGACGTAGGCGAGATTGCCAAACTCCGTTATCACATTGGTGTTATGGGTTTTTGTTGTTTTATGCTTAATTTCATTTATGTACATGTTTATATGGTTGTCACTTTTATTCTACACTTCTTCCTCTTTATTTAAGCTTCCTAATTGGTTAATCAACACATTCTTATTAAATCAACCATAGTCGTGTAAAATATATTTTTGGATCAAGTGGTATTAGAGCTAGTTGACGTTTGGATTTGAGTTTTGCATGTTAACCAGGGAAAAGATACTTCATGGTGAAGGCGATATTGTTGAAGAGAATCCATTGATTGGATTGAGAAAGAGAATTTTTCACAGTGAGAGGATGGCATCAGAAGAGGGACTTTCTTAGGATGAAAAAGAGTTTTGAAAAACCTTCTTCGCCATGTCGGAGGTGATGAAGGTTTTGTACAAGGATTACCTGGAACAGAAAAGACAAAATCTGGGTGAATCTTCAAAGGGAAAAAGTGAAGAAGGAGAGGATCCTCCTCAGATTCCTCCGTCACCTTCATCATCAGCTCCTTCTTCTCCTTCTTCTACAAGTTCGAGTTCTAAATCCAATGCAAAGAAACATGTTCATAAACATAAGAATGAAATTTCATTATTAAAACTTGATGTTAAATTTGAATTACCCATGTATGATGGTGAAGTTAATGCAGAGATACTTGACAATTGGTGCAGACATATGGAGGTCTATTGCAGTGTGCAACAGATCAAGGATGAGGCCACGCAAATCAAGTTGGCATCATTGATACTTGTAGGAACATCACTCATCTGATGGAAAAGCAAGTTGCAAAATGGAACGTAATGTATTTTCATCATGGGAAAGTTTCATTTATGCACTTAGAAAGAAATCATATCCTTTGGGTTATAAAGAGAAAGCGTTAATTGAATGGAAATCTTTGTGCAAGAATACACAGATGGCTTTCATAAAATGACATGATGTTAGATATTCCTTTATATGCCCAAGAAACTCTTATGAACTATATAGGAGGTTTACTTGCACATATTCGAAATACTGTATTCATGTTTGGACCAACTAATATTGATGAGGTTTATGTTTAAGAGACATACATTGAAGTGGGGAAAACAGGTGTTGGAGTATCAGGGGAATCGTCTTCAAGTAAATAGGACAAGAGAAAATGGCATGGAAAGAAGTCAAATCTAGTGGCGAGAAAAGAAGAGAGGCCATAATGCAAGCATTCCAAGAAACAGGGGAATGATGAGGACCGTTGTTGGCAATTGCATCCCGAGAAGAGGCCAAAGTGGTTCAAGGAAAAGAAAGGGAGGAAAACAATTGTAGTGACAACATGACCCACAGACTTGGGATCAGATTCAGGTGACGAATCTAAAGTCTCATTGGTTGGTATGACAGGTAAAATTGGTGAAGGAATTGATTGTATAAGAAACTTGTTTCATATAAGGGTCATCATGAGAAACACTAAGGTTGATACATTAATCGATAGTATATCTCAATCTAACCTAATTTCAGAGGAATTGGTAAATCAATTGTGGTTAAAAACACAAATACATCATAATCCCTACACACTTAAATGGATAAGCAACCATCATCAAATGCACATAGAAAAGCAGTGCACATTAAAATTTGTTATTTCATCTAAGTATTTGGACGAGGTAACATGTGATGTAGTGCCACTCAGTGAATGTGGAATGGTCTTAGGTAGTCCATACTTGTATGATCGTAAAGCCATCTTCTACAGGACAATGAATCAATATCAATTAACCAAAGCAGATCAAGATTATGTGGTTCATGCTCATCATGTAAATGCAAATAAAACTCTTCAAACAATGGAACAATTAAATAAGGTAGTTCAATCAAGAAACAAACCTATAATTGTTTCAAATCAAGTAATCGATCTTAAGCAAGAACATGAGATAATTGTAGAATGGAAAATCAATCACACTTTGCTTCAAGATAAGCTATTGTCATGCAAATATTACAAACATATCGGCTCAATTGCAGTCATATTTTTTATCCTATCATTAGTAATGTTATCTACATGAATGATAGTGGCTTCAATAAGATGTGACAGGGTACAAATGGCTAACAATATGTTGTCAGTTGTCATGATTGTGTTAAAGTTGATCTTCATGAGACAGGTGCATAGGACAGAGTTCAAAGACAGGGATCAAGCCGGGTGGTTTATCCTGAGCTTTATGACTGGTCAATAGCCTTTTGGGGACCAAAAGATCCTTTAGTGGGGAGGTGTGATCCAAAATTGGATCTAGGATCTTGATGGGGCTCAGAAAGGCCTAAAAATAAAAGTTCTCATAATGGCTTCAAACCAGACGGGTGCATAGGCCTCATAGATATGAACACAACACAACTTGAATGGGCTCAAAAAGACATCGTATGCTCCAAATATTGCATTCTGTTCATTTTTCCAAACATGCAAAAAGTCCAACAGGTCAACAGGAAAAAATTCAACGCTCACGTCAACATGATGTCATGTTGATGTCATCATGTTGAGGTGGAAGCATTTGGAGGTGACATGTGGCAGCAGGCCATATAGCTGGCGTGGCATGGGCACAATGGAATACTGACGTGGAAGGTATAGGTGGACCAACCGGGAGGTGACACGTGTCACCACTGCAAGGGTGACACGTGGCATGCCTGCACAGCTGACATGGAACGTCCATACAACAACACGTGGCAGGGTACGATGTTGATAGGTGGAAGACAAGTGGGCCAATCGTTGCTTGACACATGGCATTGGAAATTGACAAATGGAATGGTGCCATGTGGCACCCAGGTATTGGTCTGTTTCATTACAAAAATTTTGGAGTTTATGGGTCTCGACCCCATGACCTCTTGGTAGGGGAATTTCCTTAGGGACAGGTCATATTGCCAACGTGCCAATGATGGGACTTGTTCTAACAAGTCCACTTTATAATATATAAAGTGACTTTATTGTAATGGCGAAGGGGGAAGGGGGTTGGGGCCTAGCCCCAACCCATGGTTTGCATATCCCACATAACCAAAGGTCCGACGCTACCCATCTTCCAGCTCGACGCAAAAGGTTTGGGAACAAATTCTTAGTACCTGCCCACCATATGATTCGGGGACGGTGACCACAACCCAGGCGCGCATGTTGGGGGCGTGGTCCTATGATAAACTGTCATGTGACCTATACTTGTGGGGAAAGGGCCAGTGCACAGCCCTTAAGGGTTGGAACTTGGCCATATGAGCCATGTGACCTTGTGTTTGGAGTGTGCGCCCAGGCTTGAGGGGCTAGTGCCAAATTTTAGTTATAAAGTGGTTTTATAACTATAGTATAGTGATTTCTTTTATGGATTTTGGCCTATTATTGGAGATGTTTTGCCAATATTGGGGGATATTGGGCCCTTTTTTAGGCCAGATCTTGGGGGAAGTTGGGAGATGGTTACCAACTTCAAATATATATAAACCAAGCCTTCTTGAGGCCATGGGAGGAGATTCAGAGCAATTTTAAGATGAATATTTTCCAAGCCAAAGCCATTTTTATGTAGGGAAGCTATTGAGGAGTGCACCTTTGTGGGCCATTTCGTGGAGCTCCGATCATCCAATTTGAGTGTCATTTCTTCTGTTGGGTTCTAGAGATATTTTATAACAAGACCAGATCAATTTTTTAACCTTTTGACACTAATGTGGTGTACTTATTGAGCTTTGAACATAAATAATAAATCCTCATCCACTGGGAGAAGGCCTCGAGACGTAGGCAAGATTGTCGAACTCCGTTATCACATTGGTGTTATGTTTTGTTGTTGTTTTCTGCTTCATTTTAGTTCTATACATGTTTATATGGTGGTCACATTTATTATATACTTCTTTCTCTTTATTTAATCTTCCTAATTGGTTAATAAACACATTCTTATTAACTCAAGCATAGTCGTGTAAAAGATCTTTTCGGATCACTTCTACATGCCCTAGTCCAATACTATAGGCAACAGAACCAATGTTGTAATCTAGGGAAAAGTAGGGAGAGTTACCAGTAGATCCTTACATATAAATCATAGATATACATGCATACACATAGACATAGGTAAATCCATACACAAGTAATGAGATCCCAAAGAAAATTCATTTTATTATATGATAGAACAATACATCACAGTTACATATAACCACTCACATGAAGTTATTTGAGCCTTCATGTGCTTGTCTATTTATACCTCTTTTAGGAAGTTGTAACTACTTAACTATTGTTACACTTTATTTTGGTCACCCCAGTGATTGACTAACGACATGTGCTTAACTCACTTACATGTTCTTTGAAAATATTAAAAGAGACTTTCTCCATGAGAAAAGTGGTTTGATTTTCCTCTCTCAAAACCTATGACAAGGAAGATCGTCTCACCCTTCTCTATGCTTGGGTTGTGACGATGATTGATTGTCGCACTCTAAACCAAATATGGACTGTGACATCATCGCAAGTTACCGTGCATAGGGTGCAACGATGCTTAAGCAAGGGAAAAGTCAAAATTCATGAATGTTCTAGAAGGGAATCTTCTAGAAGATGAGGTGTTCTCCGATCGGTTTGGATCTTACTTGCTTCTCTGATTTAGTGGGATCATCCTAATATCCTAATCCATCCCTCTTTCACCCTATATAAGGAGGGATCTCTCATGGAAAAGGCTAAGGTTGAAAAGGATAATATTTTCATATGCATGAAGAGTTCTACTATAGATTATACTTGAGATAGCTTTGCTTTAGCTCTCTAAGCCAGATTGTATGTATTCTTCATCAAAAGAATTGAAGAAAAGGTGTGTGTGTTGGAGAAAGGAGCCATTGAAAGGAATCTTGCAACATCAAGGCATGGGTTGTATTATCCACTTTCCATTTTAATATAATGCAACAATACATTTATTCCCTATAAAGGTGTCTTGGCTTTTATTGTATAACTCCTTGATCTTATACATAGAATTCATTGGAATATATATATATATATATATATATATATATATATATCATTATTTTCTCTCTCTTCATTGGTTTCTGCTTCTTAAACAGGTTCACCATCATGCAAATCCAAATATGGAGTGACAATGATGACACTAGAGAGGATCAAGCGTCATTTAAAAGGTATGTCTCTCATTCCTCTCTGAATTAGTTTATATGACAATGAATTCTAAGGTGAAGTTTGTATTCTATCGTGTTTTGTTCTAGCTTCCTGTGGAATTTAGGGAGATTAGTTTGTGTCTGCACTTACCAATTTGTCTGATAACAAAATTGGCGACCATAGTGGGAATCGAAACCAGAATATATGGTTTCACAAAGAAATCATGCCAATCCCAAGTCTAGTTCTACTAATGTACAAAATAATCCTCCTCCTACTCCTTCTCCCCATAAAAATTACGAAGTTAATACGGTTCAATCTACACCTACCGGTAAAAATCAAAATAAAAATAAATGGAAGGGAAAGAATAAGGAGGACAAAAATAATATTCAACCATCCGATAAACCCAAGACTCAACTTGTTGATGAAAAAGAGAAGTGAAAACCTTGTTATCCTTGTCTTATCTGTGGTTAGGATCATTATACGAAAGATTGTCCATGACGTGTTAAGGTTACTAAGTTCCTATAAGGGACCAGGACACCTACTACACCTATCATTTTGTCACAACAGTTTCCTTCTTAGAAGCAGGCCCAATTGGTCATTCATGACCAACCTTCCCCCTCTACCACGTCTTATGTCCTTATGTGTACTGGTGACTCCAAGAAGAACGAAGTTGGAGTTGCTACTCGAGCCAAAGATTATTCACCTTCGAAAGAGAAAGTTGATGATTCACCACCCCCATTGGTTCAACATCCTCCATCAACTTCATCTCCCAATGGTCCTCTTCATCTCGAACGACCGAGTCTAGATACAATTCTCCGTCCTCCTCCTAAGGGCATTGTTCATAAGTTGTCATGTAATCCTCATGCACATGGTGCTAAAACTACAGTATTGTAGAAGATTTTGCGCAGGCACCTTCTGTGATGTCGACTCTCGAAGTCCTTCAAAGTTTTCCTATGCAACGCAAGGCATTGTTAAAGGATATCAGTGGAATTAATTCTACTGATATGAACTTGATAATATTTGGCTTGGAATATCATATTCCAAGGCTTCCTCCTCAATTAGCATTTCAGATACAAGTTATTGTTGAAAATAAGAATATTTGTCGAACCGTTATTGATGAAGGAGAATCGACTTGTGTCATGTCCATCACTTGTTGGAAGGTCATTGGATCTCCTGCCCTTACCTTCACAAAATACTCTTAAATCATTTAATGGTAGAGGATTTAAACATTACATTGTTCTTCCTTCGTTATATATTGTGTTAGAAGGAAAAGCGGTTAATGTTGAGGTTTAGGTTTTTGATGCACCTCTCAATTACAACCTTCTACATGGTCATATTTGGATTGATTCCATGCGTGCAGTTGTTTCTACTCTTTTCCATGTGATACGTTTCCCTCACCACAAAAAAGTTGTTACTGTCAATCAACTTGCCTTCTTTAATTCTGATTCCCGTACTAGTAGCGTACCTTTCATTACAAAAACACCTCCTGGTTATGAGAATGTCGGTGTGGTTCTCTTAAAATATTCATCGTTAATGGGTACATTCCCCATTCCACCACCCGATATTCCTACTTCTTTTGTCACCTCAATCAACATGATATCAACTACTGTTAGTGAAATCCATGAGTCTTATGACCCTTGGATAGTACCTAACTCTGACGATTGTCTTTGTTACAGCGAGAGAATGCCTTTAAGTCCAGTAGAATTGTGTTATCAAGCTATTCAATCAGAAAATACCTCTCCTCATTCTCTCTTAGATATGTATCCAGATCCATTTCACATAGTCTTTCACATTGATGAGATGATTATGAAAATCATGTCTATGGAAGATACTCCATGGGACGATGGGCATCATCGTTCTATTCTCTTCCTGGAGCCCGAGACTATAGAGAGTTATCAATGAATTTTGAATATGTCTACTATCGTTACTATTTCCCCTGTTCCTGAACCAATACATGATGTTTTGTGTGAAGGGGACTTGGGTAACATTTAACCCACCATCCCTTTAGATATTTCGATTAAACCTGGAGTCGTGGAAAATGTTCACATCGGTGCCATATGTTTTATCGATGAAGTCCAAATTTATAAATCTCTTTTCCAAGAATTCCATGACGTTTTTCCCTAGAGTTACGAAGAGATGTCGGACATTGATCCAGATATTGTTTTACATGAGATTAAGACTTACTCGGATGCTAAACCCGTTCGACAGAGACTTCGCCCAGTACATACACGCAAAGTTGTTGCTATTAAACTCCAAGTTGAAAAACTTCTTAAAGGTGGTTTTGTTTATCCTATGGCTTTGAATGATTGGGTATCTAATCTTGTTTTGGTTATGAAGAAACAAGGCACGATCTATGTTTGTGTAGATTATAGGGATATCAACAAGGCTTGTCCCAAAGAAAATTATCCAACCCCTTTTGTTGACCAGATCGTTGACGACTGTGACAGGAGTGAAATCTTCTCTTTAATGGATGGTTTCTCCGACTATAATCAAATCAATATTTTACCTGCAAATCAACATAAGACTATTTTTATCTGCCCTTGGGGAACCTTCACATACCGGAAACTAGCTTTTGGTCTCAAGAATGTTGGTGCGACTTTTCAACATGCTATATCTTACACTTTTCATGAAATTAATCACAGTGTACAACCTTACCTAGATGATTTACCGATGCATTCCATACATCTTCAAGATCACCCAACACATTTATGGGACATTTTCCTATGCTGTCGCTATTATCGCATATGCTTGAATCCACATAAATGTGTTTTTTGTGTGGATTCTGGACGACTTATTGGTTTTATCATTTATACACATAGGATTAGGGTGGACCCTCTCAGGGTTGAAGTTATTCTCAATCTTCCTCCTCCTTCTACATTGTGCTAACTCCAAAGTATGCAAGGGAAGGGAAAATGTTTACGTCGATTCATCCCAACTATGCTGAATTAACAAAAGGTTTTACTCAACTTCTTAAAAAGGGTCGATATTTTGTATGGGATGACACTGCCAACAAATCCTTTGAAGCTTTGAAGCTTGCCTTAACCCGTACACCACTCTTATTTCCACCTGATTATAATCAAGATTATTTATTATACTTAGCTGGCTCAGACTCTACCATCACTATGGTTCTAGTCCAAGAAGATGATGAACATGATGAACATGTCATCTACTATTTGATTTGAAGTCTCATGACCACCGAAACCAAATATTTGCATGTAGAGAAATTGGCCTTGGCAGCTGTTCAAGTTGTTCAACGTTTTCATCATCATATCTTGTTACAAAGAACCACCATCATTTCCGATTACAACCCTATGCAACACATCCTTACTCGACAATTGCTGGGGGGGAAATACTCCAAATGGATAGTCATTCTCTAGGAGTTTGATTTGTAATTTGAGCATGCCAAATCAAAGAAATCTTTGGTTTTTGTTGAATTGATATGTGCCATTCCCTCTACTGAGACAGAAACTATGGAAGATGATTCCTTTCCTAATGAGTCTCTCTTTCTAATCAATTATGATGACATATGGTATGGAGATATTATCATTTATCTCCAAACCCAAACTTTTCGGCCTAATCTTTCTAGTCTGGATTGTCGTCGTATTCGGTATCAAGACTGACAATACATTATCCTTGGTGATACCCTTTACTGTCATGGTATTGATTCGATTTTTTGATGATGCCTAACATACAATGAAGCTAAGAAATATTTGAATGACTGTCATTTCGGAGCCTATGGCGGTCATATGTCTGGGTATGCCACTTCCCAAAATATCTTACGAGCTGGTTATTTCTAGCCTTCATTGTTTAAGGACTGCATTACTGTCGTCCAAAAATGCCATGCTTGTCAAACGTATAATAGTAAGATATGATTTCATCATGCTCCTCTTTACCCTGTAGTTCCCATTGGTCCATTCGCTAAATGAGGCATTGAGTTCATGAAATGTAACCCTCACTCGGTCAGGGGGCATGGATACATTATTGTAGCCATGGATTACTTCACTAAATGGGTCGAGGCAATGCCTACATTTGATAATACCGGGAAAACTACAACATTGTTCATATTCAATCATATCGTTACTAGATTTGGTGTCCCTCAAGCCATCATCACTGACCATGGTATTCATTTTCGCAATTTCATGATGTCTGAAATTACCGAGAAGTTGGGTCTTCGACATGAAAATTTGACACCTTACTATCCATAGTCCAATGTCCAGGTTGAAGCAATTAACAAAGTTCTTACTACTATGCTTCGACGGATGCTAGGAATTCACAAGTTAATATGGCACACGATGCTCTTCTCTACGTTGTTGGCCTATCATACATATTTTAAATCTGCCATAGGGTTCACATCATTCCAGTTAGTATATGGTATTGAATATATTCTGTCGATTGAATGTGAAATCCCATATTTGAATCTAGCTATCGAACTTCTCCCTAAAACCTCAACCGAAAAGGAACATCTATTGTATTTGAGGCAATTAGATGAGACTCTTCATGATGTTGCCTTAGTCATTGAAACTCAGAAGAAGCGTGTCAAAGCTCAATATGACAAACATGTCAAACCACGTGTTTTTTCTTAGGGTGATTTAGTTCTTCTTTACAAACAAGATCGTGACTTATTAGGGTTTGGTAAATTCGAGCCTATGTGGCATGGCCCTTATATTGTGAAACGAGTGTTAGATAAAGGGGCTTATGAGCTCGTAGATTATGATAGAATTCCTTTGAGTGAACCCAAAAATGGGCTTTACTTGAAGAAGTATTATTCTTAAACCATTTTTGCATGAGTGTTGTGTATTTTTATTGTACTATACTCTAGTGTACTTTTTTCATTTTTGTTTTTCCTTTTAGCTGCTTACCTTGCATTGTGCTTGGTTTCTAGATGTTGGTGTCTTCACTACCTTATATTATCTTTGTTGATGGTGCTAGTCGCAGTACTCAAAACCTAGCGTCTGATGCATGGGCAATCTATGCACCTACGGGCGAGTTGATCACTCTACACGGTTTTTTCCTTGGTCGTACAACTAATAATATCGCGGAATACAGTGTAGTTATTGAATTATTAATTGACACCATTTCATTTGGAATCCATCATCTTGTTTTACGACTCGATTCACAGTTAGTAGTGCTGCATTTAAGTAACATTTATTCCATCTGAAGTCCTACTTTGTTAAGGGTATACTAAAGAATTCTCCTCTTGGAAATACATTTTGATTATATTGAATATCAACATATTACTAGATGTCTAAATGCATTGACATATGCATTGGCTAACTATGTGCTAGACAGACATTTTAGACATTTATAAATCTAAACACACATTTGAAAAGACAAGTAAGCCGACAGAAACTTTATATTAATAATGATAAAAGTTACAAAAAGTGTTTAAATGTCCAAGGACCAAAATATCAAAATGATGAAGCTCATGGATTCATGTACAAAAAGCATCAAGGATGTTGCTCGATGTAACAAACAACTACCCATGCCACTCTACGGAGCAGTCGACCAGTAAATGCAGATGTGCCAATTGTATGGCATTGATAGTTCCAAGGAATTTTGTCCATCGTGGCATCAGGGATATTCATGGTTAATCCCTCTAGGTTTTTCTCAATCTCCTTAAGATCTTCGGTGGCCACTCCTGCTACAACACCTCTCTCTCCTCGCCTCTAGATGGGAGATGATCTCAAAGGACGATAAGGTGCCACATCTCCATTATTGAGAGCACTTGATTAGTCTTGGATCAATGATACAACAAACATTTTAAATAATTAAAATATCAAAAAAATCATATAATGAAAATTTCCCTTCTTACCTATGTCTCCCCACTAATATCCCTCAGGAAGAGCTAAGTCAGGATCCCCTCGAAAGTCTTTCCCAGTGTACGCATAGTCCTCGACCATGATCAGTTGATTTCTCAGCCATTGGAAGAAAACATCGTCATACTTGACGATGGGCATGCCACTGTGACGAGCCATCAAGTCCACCCACCTTTTCATTCGTGGATCTTGTGGAGCGGGTATTCCCCACTCCACATGTAGATGAAAGACAGGTACCCTCTCCAAGAAGAAGGACACCAAAATGGACCCATAACCAAATTGTTTCAACCGACCATTTTAACACTTTGTCAATTGTTGTTTTCATTTTATTCAATACACCCTCACACCAGTTGAAGACCATGGGTTCCATGCACTCTATGGTGTACTGAAAATAGATTTGCAAAGCCATGTGGGGACTTGCACTCCCTGCCATCCAGGTAATGGTATAAAGGATGGTTTGTAATGGTAAATCCCAAACATCTCTAATGACCACCTTGCCACTATGTGTTTCCATACCCGACACGCAATTTGTCCAACATAGTAATCAATGGGTTCTCCTCCACCCCTGCTTCCTGAGAGTGATACCCGAGAGCCTCGGCGAAACAAACCCGTCAGAAAGTAAATATCCTATATATCCAATGTGAGTGTATGCACACCCACGTGAAAGGATTGTCCGTTCACATCCCACATGTGAACCAGATACCTTAGCAATCTCACTTGGGCTCTCATGCCTTGAATTTTGAAGAACTTGAGTAATCCACATTTCCTAAGCACCATAACTATGCCCGAGTCATTCCTGACAAAATAGTCTTCTTCCTCATGCTCCTGTTCTCTCCACCCAAGCATTTTGACCAAGGAAAACATGCCAAGTACCATCAAAAGAAGATTAGAACAAAAAAAAATCAATTCTTGGAAGTTTTTATAGCTCATTCTATCTTTTCAAAAGTTGAGTTGCAGTCGTCACAAGGATTTGATTTCATGTAGAGTGACATCATCGCACCCTATCTTTGAGCCCCCTATGACGATTTCAGATCATCGTAATTCATGATATTATGGGCCTACGACGATCTGAAAGTGCAGGTACCCCCAAAAACTCGACCCAAACTCAACATTAAACCATTAAAAAAAAACTTTAAACCATGAAAATATAAAGAGGGAGAAGATTACCTTTTTGACGGAGACAGTTTGCAAAATGATCCACCAGGTGCTCCATAATCGATAGTTGAAATTTGGGAGAAAAAGAGGGTTTTGGGAACTCTTTGGTTAAATTTGCAAATGAAATGGTAAAAGGATTGTTTTGTCCTATTTTATTGTTTTTTACCATATTTTATTGCAAAATTAAATTATTTTTTATATTTTACCCATGCCCTAAGGTCTAACCAACTTTGAGAAGTGTTTTCTTTTACAAATTAAAAGTTCTAAGGATGAGACGTTTGACAGGGGTCCACCATTTTTTGATTGTTTTTGTGTGTTTTTCTTATGAATAGATGCTTTTAGGGTTTTTCAGGAAAAACTCCGATCACAGTCTTAATTATTTCTTGCACTCGTGAAACCATGAGAATGCAATAGAGTAACCTTTTGTCATTTTTTGAACTCGCATTCATAATACGAAAAATGAACACTATGGAGTATCCTTTAAGCTCTTTTCAAGCTCCCTAAACACAAAAAGATAGTTGAGAAACCTTGTTCTTTTCACGCTCGTAAAAGTATTTGAAGAAAACATCTGATGAGCGATAGTTTATCTCTTTTTCAGTCTCATCAGACTAACTTACAAAAAAGGACCTTATGGATTTCTCTTTAAGTGTTTTCTAGACTCTCTAAAAGTGAAAAACCCCTGATTTTTCTTTCTTTGGACTCATTAAACAAGCATCGAAAGACCCATATGGGATCGAACCTCTCCTTCTTAGGGTTTGTTAAAAATACTCTGAGGGACTCGTCTGAAGGATGACCTTACATCACAAGCATATGTTATCCTCCTCAAGATTGGGTAAATATAAAGAGGTACTCACCAAAAATTGTGGGGGGAAATTGAGAAGAAATGTGTCATTGTATTCGTGTTAGTGGTAGTAAAGTCACTCTTGAACATGACACCCCCCTTCATCACTGTATCCAGGTTGGGAAATCCATTTGTCTCTCGTTTGACCATCCAAAATTTCATATGTTGTGTCCTCCTTTGAGTCAATTCTTCCAAGACAACTATCATGTAATTCATATGTTCAAGAGAAGTCCAACCTAAACTAGCCTTCTATTGAGTCGACCATCTGCAGTTATAATTTTTTACCATGTCAGCCTTCCCTGAGTTAGTTTCAAATCACTTCATACTCTGATTTACTTCAAATCTGTTACATATTTCATGTCATTAATGGAGGATACATAAAGGCCCTCCTATGACGAGTCTTTTCTTGTTGAATTCAACTCATTATCCAGGAACAAGACTTAGAAATCACATTGGTACCTTGAATCCTGAATGCCTCAATGGAAGGTTTCCTCACTTTGAACAGTGGGTTGATATCATTGGCCCCTGATTGAAAGATTCAATTGAGTGTTCGACTTCAACTCATTCATTCACACTCATTAGATTTTTCTAGAGTACCTTGGGATTCATTGACATCAATGGTGATTTCCCTCGCACTTGTTAACAATTTTCATTAATGACTGGTAATCAAGTGGTTTCTACCATGTTCGACTTCGACACCTGTAATCACATGGCTAGATTCATACTTAGAGAAAATGGAAATGAAGGACATGTATCACATCATATCGGTCCAGGTTGTGATGGAGTATTCATAATTTTGTACTGACACATAAATCCACTGTGTATGTATCATGGCTATGTTCGAATATGAATTCTTTTAGAGCATAGATCCACAGTGTATTCCTCATGGCTATGTTGAATCATGATGACATGGATCCATAGTGTATGTTTAGCAGCCATGACTCACTTGAAATTTATGATTAGAGTCACTTGTAGTCTGATTATGGGAATGCCTACCTCAGAAAATGGTATATTATTATGTAGATTCTTGATTGTTTGCAGATTCCTGATCGATGCGCTCCTTGTTTTCAAAACACACATTCTACAAAGTATTTCAGTTGTCACATGTTCCAGCTTCATACTTTGGGGGGCATTATGTTACATATTATTTTGGTCACCCCAATGATCGACTGATGACATGTGCTTAACTCACTTACATGTTCCCCAAAAATATTAAAACAGACTTTATCCATGAGAAAAGTGGTTTGCTTTTCCTCTCTCAAAAACTATGACAAGGAAGATCGTCGCACCTTGATCTATGCTTGGGGTGCGACGATGTTGGATCATCACACTCTACACCAAATATGGACTGTGACGTCATTGCAGGATGCATGTGCATAGGGTGCGATGATGCTTAAGCAAGGGAAAAGTCAAAATTCATGAATGTTCTAGAAGGGAATCTTCTAGAAGATGAGGTGGCCTCTGATCGGTTTGGATCTTACTCACTTCTCTGATTTAGTGGGATCATCATAATCTCGTCATACATCCCTATTTCACCCTATATAAGGAGGGATCTCTCATTGAAAAGGATCAGGTCGAAAAGGCTAAGATTTGCATATGCATGAAGAGTTCTGCTATAGATTATACTTGAGATAGATTTGCATTAGCTCTCTAAGTCAGATTGTGGATCTTCTTCATCAAAAGCATTGGAGCAAAGGTGTGTGTGTTGGAGAAAGGAGCCATTGAAAGGGATCTTGCAACATCAAGGCATGTTTTGTATCCTCCACTTTCCATTTTAATATAATGCAACAATACATTTCTTCCCTATAAAGGTGTGTTGGCTTTTATTGTATAACTCCTTGATATTATACATAGAATTCATTGGAATATATATATCTTTTTTTTCTCTCTCTTTGTTGGTTTGTGCTTCTTAAACAAGTTCACCATCCCGCAAATCCAAATATGGAGCGACAAGTATGACACTAGAGAGGATCAAGCATCATTTAAAAGGTATGTCTCTCATTCCTCTCTGAATTAGTTTATATGACAATGAATTCTAAGGTGAAGTTTGTATTATGTCTTGTTTTTTTCTAGCTTCCTGTGGAAGTTAGGGAGATTATTTTGTCTCTGCACTTACCGATTTGTCCGATAACAACTTCCTAAGTCATTCAGTTAACATATAATCTAATCGACCTCTACTTATAACTACATCAGTTTACCGACTAGTTCTTAGTCAACCGTCGGGTCTAGTCAATGGGGTCAACTAGCCCCTACAACATCCATCAAAACATGCAACATGACCTCCACACTTAGAAATTGTTCGATTAATCCCTATTTAAATGTCTATCGTCGATATGTTATTGTTTCCTAGATACCGGAACCAATAGAATATTGGATCACCGACCCATTGAGCCTCTTAAACTTTAACCATACACTTTTAATCTTCTCGGATGTCGAATCAAGTTCTTCATTAAAACTCAACCGTTGATCTGTTCACCACATATCGGGACCTCTAGGTCTACTGGGTAACCGGCCCACAACGTCCCCAACCCTTCAACTTCACATCCTAAATATTTTTCTCTGATCCGATATACAACTGGAGATCAACCCACTGAATTAACGAGCTATTGTACCATCAGGCCACTAGGGTATCGACCCAACCCCCGGGACTTTAACACTACAACATTCCTTTTATATTATGATATTCGATACTTGATATGACATGGAAGATGGTGTAGTATCCACATGGACCACTTCCACGTGTATTGGATGACATGACACTGATCTTCCTATGATGTCATCATGTCCTCCAGCCCTATTCAGACACCATGCTGACTTGACACTAGTACATGGATGCTTTCATGGTTCGGGCGTTGCCTCTATTGTGGACTTTGTCATGGCACTGAAGTGGAATTTCCATTGGCCTATGGGCCACCGGGTGCTTGAGAATTCAACACCATGCTTTCACTCATCTTCCTCGATCCGTTTATGGAACCTTGTTTTAATAGGCCCCATCATCTTGTGCCACGTGTATCGCTTCATCACAAGACTATCGGGAGATTGGACCACCAACCCTTTATGGTGAACGAAGTTGGTTCACCAGGTAAATACCCAATGTAGGTAGGACAACAGGTTATAATCCATAAAGGATAATATATTAAAAATAATGTATATGAATATGAAATGATTACAAATGAGGAATGAGGGTTGTATATATATCCCGTGTAGGAGTGCCCTTTTAGAAGAGACATGATCTTTCATATGTCACGTCTCTTCATTATTAATCATTAGTTATTTATATTATTAATTATTATCTATTTATACCTATTTATATGTATTTTTATGTTCATAACATTATCTTCCCCTTAAAAATTCTTTGTCTTCAAAGCATACTTATGGAAGACTTATCTCTTTCTCTAGTCTGTGATATTGTGTCCTGATTCTTCATTCTTAAGCTAGTGATTGTTGAGGACTTGAAACGATAGGATATTCTAATCACTGCGTAGAACCATCGAATTGTAAGGGAGTCTTCCCACCTTAAATCGATCTTCTGCACAATGGGCACTACTACATATTGAAAATATAGAGATGACTACTTGCGACGAAAGTACTATTTCGTTGCAGACTTCAAGAGAAAAAAGTTCAATTTTTCAATTTTTATCTAAATACAACTCATATTCGTCGCTCTATCGACGAAAGCAAACTTTCATATGTGTTTTTGTCGCAAGAGCAACACTCACATGTTTTCATCGCAAGAGAGACAATCACTATAACCCTTCCCATCTTCAACAAAGTGACCTAAATATAAAAAATAAACATCTCTCCATTTGATAGGTAATCCTAATTAAACAAATAAACATCTGTCCATAAATTAACAATGGTAATCTTAGTCAATAAATTTCAAAGACTTCCTTTCGACAATATAGCTATAGCATGAAGAGAGTAAGTCTAAAATATTCATGATTATGATTATATCAGTGGGAACAGGGGCCAACACATAGGTGGCCTGAGCATGGATAGAGTCATAATTTCGATACTTACCTAACTCGTCTGGATTTCTGGATCTCCTCTCTGCATTCGGTCAACCCTTCTCACCTTGTATTCCAGCGATTTCAAATACACAACATTTCAGTTCAGAAAAAATAATTATGAATGCATTTCCAGTTTAGAATATTAGTGGAGGATAATAATGATAGTAAGAATATATATATATATATAT
>ML778740.1:495332-577308 GCA_009831015.1 Picea engelmannii
AAATCTTGTTTGAGTCCAATTCTCCAAAATACTTGGAATTCAATGGTAGGTCTGTAGCTGGAACTCTAGGCTTCACGAATACCAATAGGCCTTAGTAATATAAAAGGGCCTTAGAGTTGTAGCTCGTATGCATTCGACTTCCTTCCAACCAATAGGTACATACTTTAGACAAGTAGCTAGCTCATACATGACCAACTGACATCCATCCAATAGGCACAAACCTCAAACAATTAGCTAGCTCATACACTTGCTAGTCTTATTGATGACGATAGGTTAGGTCATCCATATTCAATATCATCCTTGTAGATGTTAGATGGGTTTGACATGGGCATGAATACTTTAAGAGTGCATACCCATATTTTCATTTCACTCTCAACAAAAAGAGTATGGGATGAATATGCATTTACCGTCCAACAAATATCCATTTAATTTAGAAGGAACAATAGAGAGCTTAAACTTTTAATGAACATAAACCTTAACAAAATCAAGGTTTGATGGACCCCATCATTCTCATGCAATGTTATAGAAGAAAAACCTTTGGATATACAACTTTTGCAATAGTTAGTGACTAAAAAACAAAGGTGCATATCTAGATGCTAACATGGCCTTTACTTTCATGGATTAAATGATGTAACCCAACATTTAAATCAGAATATAAGTCCCGACTATTATGGTCAAACCAATCAAGTTAGCTTGTTATATTGGATCTAATAATGTAGATAAACATAATTCTCTCATAGGATCCATGGCCTGAAGTAATGATAGATATGTTCTAAATAACACAAAAATGCATAAGCACACCATAATCATGATAAAGGAAATGGAAGAGATATGAGCCAAGGGATTTTACTTTGGGTGTAATAAAAAATGGTATTGGTGGAAAAAATGTTCCAAAAAAATACTATTCACCTCAAGAATAATGAAAAGGATGAAGAGGAACCTCAATAGGATTTGTGAGAATAGTTTGAGTGCTCATTAAATAATGAAGCAAAATTTGTTATAGTTGTATTGGTCAATGTAAGAATACAAAAAAATGGTTTGTCCCACAGTCTATGATTCATAGTTTGTTAAAAAAATTGATGCTTGTCTACCAAAAATGCAATTCTATCCTTTGTTGAGGATTGTGAACTTTTACTGGTACAAAGCCTATAGATGACAGTTAATACTAGATAGACTTTGTAGTACACGAAGACCTGAAATTAATGAAAAACATGCATATTGTGAGCTTCCTCTTTTTCCATTGGATAGGGATAAGAGTCTCGGGCCTCCCCAACCCTGTCCAAATATAGAGGAATTTGATGAACATATTCTTTTTCTTTGTTTTCCATAGGCATTTAACCAACATACATCTTGGCATTGAAAGAAACATATTGAAATCTCTTTGACAAATTTGAGATTTTATAGTGCAACATATGCACTCTTCCTTTAAAGCATTGATTTTCCTCTTATGTTGTAATAGAGAGTCCATGATAAAAACAGACACTGCATTATGATTATCTTCCTAAACATGGATTCTATGAATAGATGAGAAGATAGAGGCCTGGTTCTCAACAATTAGGTCCCCCCAACCATGTCCAAATCTAGAGGAATTTGATGAACATATTCCTTTTCTTTGTTTTCTTTGGATTATGTTGCATATCTTCATTTACTTTCTTCCCTTCCCTTCTTCCAGGCAAAACCCCTTTGCAATGCACTTCAAATCAAGTGCCAACTCTCTTGTCTGTTGAACCTCAAAGCACTAGTTCTGATACCATGTAGAAATTTTAGCTCAAATATATACTAAGTCATAACATATTTCAACCTCCTATAAAGCTTCAACAATAAATCAGAAGTACTATATGACAGAGATATTAAACTAAAATAGCAACATAAATAATAATGAACAACAAAGAAATCACTCCATATAACACTAGTAATTTCTGGGCAATGCCCCTGGAAAAAACCCAACTTGGGAAAACCTGTTCAAGGAGAGTTTTCTTATTGAGCTCAGAGAAATTTCATATTAGAGTTTACAACAAAAAGTAATCAACAAAAAAAATTCTTGAAAAATGTGCCAACAAACCTCCTCGATTTGTGTGCTAAAAAACACACAAAACAATCCCCATTTTCTACAACGTACAGTCCTTTTAACAACAAATAAAATCTTGATATCTGTGCACATTAGCAATATTGTTTTGTACTAATTTCGTACATCCACACACTTAGAAAAAAAATTCATCCTCTTGCCTTGATTTTTGTGCCTCTATGTTGTTGTACGGCCTCTAAACAATGATGTACAATCTACCTTTTCATTGTTGTCAACTCAACATTTACTGTTGTAATTTCTGGAAAAATGTGCCCTCTTCTCCTCTTGAAAATCACGCCCTCCTTCAGTTGTACGAACCCTCTCCTTCCTTGGAAATTGTGCCCCTCCTCTAGCTGTACAAACCTCCCTCTTTCCCTTGGAGAATGCACCCTCTTCTTTTTGTTACTCTCACTTATCCATGAGCTCAATCTCTTTCTTGAGAAAAGTGACTCTTCACCTTCTTGCTCAAGCTCTCCTCAAAGTGTGTGCCCTCTCTCCCTCAAGTGTTGCCTTTATGCAATTTCCAATGTGTAACTCCTTTAACACTTGGTATCCCAATGAGATTGATGGTCAAGATCTAATATTTCCCTCATGAGATCAACGGTCATGACTTAATCATTCGTTGAGGTCACTTAAGTCACTAAAGTGATCACCAACCTCATAAATTCACTTTTACACATTAAAAAATAAAAGCTCAACTTAAATTTATAAAAACGCTTTATAAAGTCACTAGGGAGAAATGTGCTTGGTCACTTCCACATGTTGGGCGCCACCTATGCGAAAGTACCTCAGAGCCACCAAATCTAACATAAAGTGCATATAACGAAGCATTCTATGTTTTATTACCTAAATTGTTGTCAAGTGATATATAATAGAAGTGAATAAGTGGAGGGTATTTCATGGCACTTGTTTGTTTATGTGCTCATACCCGTGTATACATATATACTTACCTATATGCATAAACATTGCACAACCTTTAAGAAGACTAATCTTTATTTATTGGGCATAAACTTGGTCTTGGCCTTGAAATATTTTGAAGGCAAAAGTGAAATGTTATTTCAGTAGTACTTCATTGGCAGTGTTGAAAATCATGACATGGTCTTACCAAGGTTGAACTCAAATTGCCTAGCCTTGCCCAAAAATGTAATAACAGTCATATTTCACTGTTCTTGTAAGGAGACTATGAGGATGTCATCATCTACGAGCAATAGGGTAGATATCATGTCTCCATAAAAACCTCTACAAAAGAAAGTCATGGATATCATGTGAGAACCATATTTAGGTATGATAACTATACCATATAGTATCATACTCTTGATAAATAATCCTAATTATTGAATTTGTTCTAGTAAATTCAAGAAACATTGTCAGGATCTTTTGAAAGTTCACAAAACTAAACGAGGTTGGTGTGCTATTCTTTGCATGCCACAATTGTATGGCCAATGTGAGGATGTGTTTAAGAGCAAGGTAATCTAGATTATTTCTCGTCCCTTGAATTTGAAGCTACTCACTGTAGGTTAGTGGAAAAAACTTGTAGAGACTATAAAATCGCATGAAACTTGTTGGAACCTGTGGAAACTTGCTAGAACTTGCATAGAGATCGTGATTTTGACCCCTAGTAGGTAAACATGGACCCCACATGCAAAGCACTTGGAGAAAGGGCTTAGACAGGGTTTTGGAGGGAAAAAAATACCTTGAACTCCTCTAATGAAACCCTAAAGGCATATAACTCATTTTCTCATTTATTCTTGAGTGATTGTGTTTCAATCTATAATGTGACTGTGAACAAGGAAACTTGTTTTAGTGGGGTTTGTTATAATACCTTCAATCTCTGCATGCTTTGATATCTCCTAAAAAAAATTCACACTCTCATGCGTCAAGATCAAATGAAGGAAACAAAATAAATGATACTCAACATTGGAGACATTGTCTATTTTGAGTTTATGATTATGTCACGATTTATGTAGTACAATAGTTGAATTGTTGAACTTGTTATTATTTGATGGATTCCAAGCTATTTGAAATTTTGATTTATGGTTCAGTTTTTGAACACATTTCAAGTGCCAAATTTTATATTATCATATTTGATGAGATGAATTGACGGATAAACTGTTGTTTTATAGATTTATGGACGAAAATGTCATATTATTTGTTTTGCATAAAATTTCTTGTATTTTGAGAGATTTTTTTAATTAAATTTTATTTTAATTTTCAATTTAGAGTTTTTTCAAGTCTTGTTGAGCCATCAAGTTTTTCCCAGTCCCAAGCTGGCAGAGTTTTTGTTGAGTCTGAGTCTCACAACCTTGGTTTGAAGCAATGTTGTGAGACATGTCGAAGGTCTGTGAGTTTGTTGGGTCAACGCTGAAATGAATAACCAGTGAAAACTTGTTGTGAAATTTTCCTATAAATGAAACTTACCAAAACCTGTTGAACCCAACTCGAACTTGTTAGACTTGTTGAAACTTGAAAAAACTCACCCATTAAGCAAAGGTGGATCCCACATGGAATTGACTTGGAGAAAAGGCCAAAATGTGTTTTTTAGAGGGATAAATATGAGAAGGAACAAATCAAAGGAAACTTTACAGGCATATAACCCAAAAACAAGATGCATTTCACTCATTTGGTCATTTTATCTTCATTGATTTGATTTTTTAGTTGGACTATGAACGCTAAAACTTTTTTCAGCGGGTTGTGTTATTCTTGTTTGGGGTTCAGTTGGAGTCTTTAGAACACTTGTATTTGTGGGTTGGGGACCAAATAGGAGGTGGAGAGCAAATATATCTACATGTTAGATCTTTAGTTTCAATTGCATTATGATTTTGAAGAAAGTATTCTAATTTTCAGAAAAAAATGATTTTGGAGATTTCATCTTCATTTTTAATTCAGGGATCAATCTACAGTGATATACTCTTCTCTTATTTGTATTGAATCTTGACTAACCATGGCTCCTAAGTCCAAAAGGTGGTTTGATCAAGCATGAGAGCATGCCTTCAAACTTGAATCAAATGATGACAAGAAGCTCAAGTGCAAACACTATAACCACAGTATGAAAGGGGGGGCACAAACAACCTAAAACACCACCTAGAATGAATTTGTTGCAAATATTTCATAGTCCCATGCAAGCTATTTGATTTATGTTTAAGTTTTTGAGGCTTATTTTAAGTGCCAGATTTTTTGTTATCATATTTGATGAGATGAATTGATGGAAAACCTATCGTTTTATAGATTTTAAGGATGGAAATGTCATTAATATTTTTTCTACACAAAATTTTCTATATTCTGAGTGTTGTTTCTATTTGAAGAGTTTTGAACTAAGTTTTGTCGAGTTGCCAAGTTTTTCCATATCCCAAACTCACTGAATTTTCGTCAATCCCAAGTCTCACAACCTTGGTTTGATGTGAGTTTAAGTTGGGTGGTTGGTGTGCATTGTAGTCAAAGCATGGAAACAATATAATGGGCATGCCATATATTGGTCTTAGGGATAAAGAAATATTAGGAACATAAACTACCACTCTCCAAAATGAATGAAATCATCTCCATACAAGCTTGAAATCATCTCCATATAAGCTTGGCTATTAAGCAAAGTTCATTCATATTATAATCAGAATAAGATTTATTAAAAATGAAACCTTATTTTAGAGAAAAATGCACAATGACTTCAAGATGACCAAATAAAGAGGACGGCAACACTTTAACAAGATAATGCTTGTCAAGAAAAATATTGTTTGAACTAACAAGAAACTTGACAATTATAGAATTGATTTCAGTTTTTGTTGATTAGATCATGTAAACCAATTGACCTTAGTATATATATAGAAAGAAAATCCATGGGGTAAGTAAGAGTTATTGTCCAAATACTCAAAATAACATGCTCAATCAATATACACAATGTACACCAAATGTGAGTGTGGAGCACAACTTCCTTATAGTTAGGAACAAATTCCTCCAAGTAACCCAAGTACATCCAGATATCCAAATCATATGTTCAAATGTTTCACCTATGCATTCAATTCAATTACATATACATTCAACCCCATATATACCCCCCATTGGGTCATAATATAATTACCCCCATTCGAAAAACTATCCTAAAAGCTTTGTGGCTAAATCTTTTGCATGTGATGAAACCAAGCAATCGAGTTACTTATATTTATGCTCTCATACAATATGATTATTCATCCATCCATATTTAGTTATTTTCAGTGTCATTCTTTGATAGCTTCCTTTCCTTTGATTCCTTAAATATTTGATAATATATTGTCGCATAATTGTTCCTCGATGCCCTATTCCATTAATATCCTTGACTTTACCATCTTCTTCCTTGGTAACATTGATGTGGCACCAAATCTCATGGAGTAAAAGAGTAAAATCTCTCTTTAACTCTTCTATCAAAAATAATTTTCATCTTATTTTGATATTCTTGGAATCTCTCATTCACTTGTTCTTTGGTCTGTTGCACCTTAATTATTTGATAAACTCTTCTAATAATACCATTAAGCTCTTCATTTGCATCATTGATTAATATTAATATTACAATGGTAATATTAAATCAAATAAATTTTTAATTTTTTTTTTAAATAAATATTGTTCATCGCACTTGCAACGACAACTTAAATAGTTGCGACAATTTTGCAATATAAACAACAAAAGTTATCATCGCAAGTGTGATGACAACTTAAATAGTTGCGACATTTTTTCTATGTAAACAACGAAAAGTTGTCGTCGCACTTGCGACGACAACTTAAATAGCTGCGACATTTTTGCAATATAAATAACAAAAGTTGTCTTCGCAAGTGCAACGAAAACTTAAATAGCTGAAACAATTTTGATATGTAAACAACGAAAATTTGTCATCGCACTTGCGACGAAAACTTAAATAGTTGCGACAGTTTTGCAATATAAACAAAAAAAGTTTTCCTCGCGAGGTCGACAACAACTTAAATAACTGCGACAATTTTGTTATGTAAACAACGAAAAGTTGTCGTCGCACTTGCGATGACAACTTAAATAGCTACGACAGTTTTTCTATGTAAACAACGAAAGTTGTCGTCGCAAGGGTCGTCGCAATTGAGACGAAATGTTGGTTTCACATTTTTTTCCTAAATTGTCGTATTGGCAACGATATTTCTTTTTTGTCGCAATTGTGATAAGTTCCCTAAGGGCGTCGCTCTTGCGACATTCATTCAATTTCGTCGCAATTTCCACGTGACACAAAACAACGTTTCAGAGAGTCCAATTCGTCGCAAATTCCATGACATAACGTCGCAAGAGCATCGAAATAGTCGTCGCAAAATGACCCAAATTTGCTAGTGGGGGATTTTATGGGGTTCTTGTAGACAATTTGATGTATTTCTTCTCCCATGATAACTTCTACCTTGAGAATAATTTGTAATGGAGGTAATAATTTTTGACATATTTTTGATTTGTTTCTGTGGACACATTGATTGGTTGAAGTATCGATTTTTGTGATTAGGATGTCTATAAGGCATCCTTGCAACCTCGTCTTTACTTTGTGTACTTGTAGCTTCTTCTTAATCAACACTTGGAATTGAGAATTCTTCATAGCCTTGGCTTGTTTCTACTTCGACATGTCAAGACCTATTTACATCAATTGAATCCCTTTGAGTTGTAAGGTTCACTGGGTCTATATTAATTGCTTTATCCACCATCAGGGTTTTTCCATTTGAATACTTCTGTAGTTCCATAGGTTCAGTCATTGTCTCTTTATCTATCAATGATTCCTTATTGATAAGTTGTTCCAACTTGTCGTGTACTTTCTTCTTATCACTCTTTATCTTCTTAATCTGAGTGAGTACACTTTGATTATGATATTTTAGGCGACAATTATCTTCATCCTTCTCTGATAATTTCTTAATGAGATCGTGATTAGCTTGTCCTAACTTTTGATCCCTATGCTTCTTATCTTTTGACTCATTGAGTAGTACCAATAAATTTTGGTTATGATATTTTAAGTAAGAAATGTCTTTGTCTTTTTCTTGAAATTTTCCCTCAAGATTTTGTTTTTGTCTCTCTTATTGTTTTTTTTTAGCATTTTCTCCAACACAACTTGAAATTGTAAATTTTTGTTGTGTTGTTGACAATGAATTAATTGGTTTTCTAATTCTTTTATTTTCACTTCCCAATGGGTGTCACCTTGATTTTCTATTAAAATAAGAAGCGTTTTACAATATGGACAAGGGCAAGCTCCATTCATAAGGCCCCTTTCATACTCTTCCTCTTTTGCACAGTAGGGACATTTTGTCAAAAATGTATTCTTTGTAGATGTCATAGTTCACTTCTTATTTTTCAATAAATGATAAATGTTAAAGAGGCTCTCCTCTTTAATGATAATGTTCTCCTCTTAGAATATATATATATATATATATATTATTTTATTTTTTTCCTTATACTTTATAAAGAGTACCTTATGTTTTGAATTATAATAAAATTCTCTTTTATACTCTTGACTATTTGTTAGCTGCAGTTAAGGCTCAACAAACGCGACCCTAAGTTTTGTGAAATACTTATTTACAGGTAAATACACACACATATATATTATATATGGTATGGAATACCATGGGCCAATGGTTTTCCAAAACCATGGGATGATAAATCTCCAAAGGTAAAATAAAATATTCACTTTTCCTCTTCTTTGAAACTTTTTCTTTTAAATTACTTTTTCTCACTTTTTAAATGACAATTAACTTAACTAATGTTAAATCTGGAATAATTCCTTCAAACTTTTTGGTGTGCACTTATACTTCTTCACGTGCACATTAAGAAAACCTTTTCTTTTTTTCTTTTCTTGTGTTTTTTTCTTCTCCTCTTTTTTTTTTGATGTTGTGTAGAATGACTTTTTTACTTTCACTGAAATGTGTAGAATATTTTATTTATAAATGGTTGATGACCAATATGAGGTCAAAGACCTAATTTTAGAGAAACCCTGTTTGTGGCCAAAATTTGGATCAAGACGAAGCTCTGATACTACTATGATGAACCAAGTTGGTTCACCAGGTAAATACCCAATGTCCGTAGGACAACAGGTTATAATCCATAAAGGATAATATATTAAATAATAATGTATATGAATATGAGATTATTACAAATGAGGAATGAGGGTTGTATATATATATCCCATGCAGGAGTGCCCTTTCATAAGAGACATGATCTTTCATATGTCATGTTTCTTTATTATTAATCATTAGTTATTTATATTATTAATTCTTATCTATTTATACCTATTTATATGTATTTTTATGTTCATAACACCCTTCAACACTACATCTTCAGTGTTCACTATTCTTCCTAATCTAGTATGGAACATTTCCATGCTCTGTTCCGTCCACCAAGTCTAGTGGGCCATCGACCTATCAAAACTTTAACACTGCATTTCAAGATTTCACTCTGGTCCGGTATACCCGATATCCGATATCGGGGTAACGCGATACCTGGATATCATGATATTTCATTTCACTGCACCACTACACGGATTTGTTTGATGTTCAATATAGTGGACCCCACCACTAGGGCACTGGATCACTTGAGTACCGGGCCACCTGGTCCTCAGAACATTAGCACTGCACTTCACAACTATTGCTCTGATCCAATATATGATATGACATGGCAGATGAGGTGGCCTCCTCATGGACAACCACACTGACTTCGATGTTGTTATGGATTTGGCGTGGCGGATGACATGGAATCCACATGGTTGTTGTCATGGCTTTAACATGGCATTAACTATTGGCCCATTGGGACTTCAATGTTGCAATGATGTTCCACTCTTCCAATATTTGATATGTCCATATTGGACCACCGAGTGACCAGTCCACCAATGCATCAAGCCACCGGGTCACCAGACCCCTGGAAGCTTTAACAACGTGTTTTCAACAAACACTCTGGTGCACCGGTATCTGATATAATCATGGACCCCGCAACTTAAAATATAACACCTTGCACATGGTTCTATGGCTCTTCCACTCACATTTAAACTATTTGAAACAACCTTTGCATTATAAATCACTGAAATTGCATTTCCTTGTGCATGTGGGATATTGGATTTTTCCTTACTATCTCCCTCACATTCAACGCATACTCAAAACTTCTTCCTCTACGCCCTTAAAATCTTGGTGACAGATCTGGGGCCCTACTATCTCCTTGATCTTATCCCTATGTTTCTCTTCAATGGGGTTGTCTCGTTCATCTTTCATTTTCCATCTATCTTCAAAGTTGTGAAGCCCTGAATTTATTTCACTCACATTCATCTTACTTCTCTTGTTCTTCTCTTCAATGAGTTTGTCTCATCCATCTATGTTCATAAACAATCCTCTCTCCTTTATAACTCAAGGCAGACACATAGAAGCTTATCAACGCGCAAATACATTCATAGTCTCCTCCTATCTTTGACATCAACAAAAACATTATTTCCAACCACTGCCACATCGACCTTTATTTACGTGGCATGTTACACGCCATGTTTTTTCTGGATGTGACACTTGTCACATGGAAAATCAAGAATTCTCTAATTAACATTGGTTAATCAATGTATATTTGATGTTTGTGCTAAACCTTTGACGTGTATCTCGACGTATGAGACAAAAAAGAACGTCTAATTAACGTTAACTATGTGATGTTTAACTAACATATATGTTGAACCATCAACACATATTTTGAATTTTGAGACCAAAAAAAAATGTTGAAAAGTCGACACCTATTTTTTTTAAACAAAAATTAATAAAATTAACTCTTATGAGATATGTTCCACAACATACACAACATATCATGGGTAACTATAACCTGTCACCCTCCATTACACTTTTCCCTTGGTGTTAACTATGTAACCTTGGGAAATTGATTAAAATAAATTTATGACAAATTGTTACGAGGATATCGAAATAAATTCAACTATTATGGGAATCATGGAAATCAAAAAATAAAATTAATTGATTTCGTTGAAGATTTCAAAAAAAAATATTAGTGAGGAAGTAATTTATCTTAAAACTAAATTGAAACATTTTAAATGTTAAAAGAATTTGAAACTTGTCACGCAAGTGCATGACCACAACCAAAGTGTCTTCCACTCATGGGCCTAAGTTCTATTATGACCACAACCAAAGTGCCTCTCACTCATCGGCCTAAGTTCCACTATGAGAATGTAAATCTCTTAAATAGATGGGATGTGTTTCAAAAATGTATATGCAAATGCAAATATTTTGATTAAGTATATGGGATATGATGTGTTTCAAAATGTATGGAATGGTGTAGTAACAAAAATTTGAATAAAAATCTTTAGAGCACAATCCAGGGATGAAATTTACATATATTTTTTTTAATAATAAACCAACAATTTGTGGACCATGTCCATGTCCTAGGCTTTGAATGTGATTAAAATACCTTGAATTATGAGTTTCAATGAATTAACTATAGTAAATACATCAAACATATGAAAGTATACAAATATTGATGTTGGTTTTTCCATAATGATAATAACGTGAGCGTGAGACATGAATTTAGAACGGAAGTAAACATTTTCACAAATTTATATACTTTCATATTTGTATAACCTTCAAAATGGGAAGGTTATCTTTATATAAATAAAGAATGGGTGTAGAGTAAGTGGATATAGATTGCAAAAATGTAGTGAATTAATTGTAAATGTTGGTAGAAGAAGGTTGTTCTAAGATGTTGAATGTTGGATAATAATAACATCCAAAACTATCATCATAACAAGGTTGCAAAATATCATCATAACAAGGTTGCAAAATATCATCATAACAAGGTTGAAGTGATCCTTTGGCATGATAAGCGTTATAGACTAATGGAGAAAATGTGAATAAGTAATTGGATGTGGAGAGAATGTGTAGAAGTAATAGATGCATAATATTTAACTTGAATTGCAAAATGGGAATAAAAAATTTGAATACTATGATGCGCAGGATGTTGCTTATAAATAATGATTCAAATGGTTTAGAGTAGCATAGAATTGTGAATTTCTACCAGGAAAAGTAATATTTTTAAGGTAAGTGGCTTAAGCCCTGTCAAACTAAAATTCATAAAATTGAAGTTTCCTTAAGTAATTGAGTAATTAATGGGAATGTGATGCCCTACCATTTTTCTTAGGTGACTCAAAGTAGTAGAATTATTTATGCTAATAAGGCACTACATGATATGCAAGTGATGATTTTGTTTATGCACACGGGACATTGTGGTTTCTATATTATGTTATGGATATGATTATGATGTGTTATTGTTCATGGACTTTTGTAATGAATATAGTTAGTATATTTAATCTAGAAAAGTTGATATTAATATGAGACTAAATTAGTATAAAGAAAATGTATAATTATGCAAATATCATATATGGATCAATTGATTATGACATATACCACTTAGAATAGTATTATTTAAGTGGTTAGATTGCAACAGTGTATACCACCAAATTAGGATAATAAAAAAGAACAAGGACTATATTAAATGATAAATATGACAAAAAGGACAAACATTCCAATACAAAACAAACATTCTACTAAAGGAAAATCCTAACAATGAAAGATGAAAATATGACACTTACACTTAAATATTTGTGATGTATGATGAGAACAATCGTTTCCAAAGTATTAAACTAATTTTCTTATCAACCAGTGGCCTAAAAGTTGTGCCTTGAAATGGAATAAGAACTTAAGAACTTTTTGATGGGGGCTAGACTTGATTCTAAATTTGAGGGTGGAGTCAATTTAAAGTGAAAGAATCTTTCTATTTATCATTATAATATATTAAGCATGAAATCCATATAACATTTAACAAATCCTTAGTGGCGCAACAAAAAGATAAAACCAAACATCTAAAGAAGCAACATCCTTGCAAAAACAAAAACAAAAAAAATGGTCCCAAACCCTCTCAATGAGCTTCTACTCCCAATGGTGACAAAGGGCCAAAATAAAATTAAAAAGTAAGAATACTAAAAGGCACTGCAATTTTTGTGGGAAAGATGGTCATATGGAGTCTAAATGTTTTAAAAATATGGAGGCTTTATATGAAGTGATGAATAAACACAATATCAATCTTGATTCTTCTTCTTCTATCTCTTCTTCTCATGGACAAGCACTTTCTACTTCTAGTTTCTCCTTCAATGCAACATCTACATCTTCTTCTTAAGAGTGACTTATTGATTGTGGAGCATCTTTGATCCAAAAAATCCTTAGATGTCAATTCAAATCATAGGCATACATTAACATCCAACTTGATTCGAGAATTATGACCGTTACTGACTATTTGTATCTATCATGTGAATCCATTTACTTAACCAAACTTCATTTAATTTTCACAATTAACTTGAGGAATTAAAATGTTGAAATGAAGTGAATTAAGAACAACAAGAAGTCAAATGGCACATTACACAAGTTGTTAACGAAGTTCACCAAATATTTTGTCCATGTCTCCGGGCTTGCTTAATCCACAAACTGCTTCATTAATTCTTCATTGCAAAGACTTCATTCTCCCAACCTAGGACTGGTCTACAAAGCATAAATCTCTCACATAAAGTGGCTATCCTCCTTCTCCAAGAGGTCTCACAACATGTGGCTCATTGTCTCATCCTGGGACTTACACGGCTCTCTCAATAAGGACCTTTTGATATGCTATAGAGAAATCAAGTGTGGATGTCACTACCAGCTTCTCCTTGAAAAACTAAAATTGTTGACTATAAACACTCTATATTTCCATAGATGCTCAATGGCACTACATTACAGATTGACCCATCCTAGGAATGACTTTATGTTATGTTTCACAACCCCAGGTGTAATTATCACCATCAACTTTGCCTCGCAAAACTGAGACTTTTGACTATAAACACCCTATGTCTCCCATAGATGCCCAATAGCACTGAATTACAACATACACAAAGACTACATTCATAAGAAAATTCCTTTCTTACTCTCTCTCTCTCTCTCTCTCTTAACAAGATTACAAATACTCTCTACAAAAGTCTCTCAAGGATCTCCAAGAACTCCTCTCAAAAATATCCTCAACAAGCTTCATCAAAAAGATTTACAAGTTGCATACTCCTAATAAGCACTGAAAACATAGCATAAACAAACCCAGCTCAGAGTTCTGGCCGCAAGACTCCCTTGTAGAATAGAAATCATCCCAGAGTTCTTGGAAACATAGCCATGTGTGGTTCAATGGAAAAGGAACTGAGTTTATATAGTAGAGTTCGGGGGGTCGAAACCCACCCAGCCTGCTATATTCCAAGTTGGCACGTTAACCAAACTTAAATACATTATTCATTGGTGGGATTTACAACAAGCACCTTTGGCGCATTGGTTAAAACATACTATTATATGGGTGGTCGATTAGGCAGAGGTCATAGGTTCCATTCTATGTACCTTCCCCCATTTGGCATTTCTTATAACAACATGCAATTTAAATAAAATATCTTAGCTTATCCATAACAAGACCTTCCAATGTCCCAATGGTAAATCGTTGGCCTACCACCAATGAAGGCATAGGTTTGATTCCCTTTGGTGATTATTTATGAAGGATAAGGCCTATTTATCCCGATGGAGGGTGCCACATGGAATGCTCTGATTGGGCCATGTGTCACCTTCTTATTCTACCACTTGGATGGATAATAACCTGCCTAGTCAACACTCAGTCATCTGCCATGTTGACACATAGTCACCTGCCACGTCAGCATACAATTAGATCCATTTTGACCTACTAAATCAGTTGTCATATGCCCAGTCATCCTTCCATGTCATCCTATTGTACTGTTGCCTATACTTTCATGTCAACCTACCATATTTCCACATCGATTGTTCATACAATGCCACGTCATCATATGTAGAGTGTCGCATCAACATTTGTATAGTGCCACATCAACATTCATAATGTCCATGCCAGAATCCATACAGCCCACATGTCACATTCGTATAGTTATCAGTCTACATATGTATTTCCATGTATCCATCCGTATTTTCACATGTCATCCTTCTAGTGATTCCACGTGGCATTCCTATCATCATTTTCCCTATTTGGCCAAAACGTCAGAAGGCCATATCTTTCTCATACGACGTTTGTTTGAGTCCATTCAAGTTGCGTTGGGAATATCTCATCGAGATCTATGCAATGGATTCATTTTCATAATCATATGAGACTATAATTGTTTGAGCATTCTCATATCCACCTGGATCACAACTCCCCACTGGAAGAACTTTTTGACCTCCAAAAGTATGGATTACTCAACAACTAAGGATCAACTTCCTCACTTTCCTAGTCTCTATCCACTTTGTTAATATGCACTTCAAATTGATCTCCATCTTGGAACTGATCATTATGGTTATTGCCATGCCTTTCCCATCTTGGCTTGGCCCTCCTTTAACTGTCCTTGTACTGCATGATGTATATGTTGGAGTCTCTAAATGAACTTCTTATTCATCTCCTTTACTTGCTTCCATGAAAGAAAAATCTAAATATGTTTCCAAAAGAAACCATGTTGTTTGAATTGCTTCTCACAAGGCACTAAGATATACGTCTTACATGGACATGACATTAAATAACAACCATTTCTACTTATTTCACTCTCTTAATAAGTACTCTACCTCCATACTTTATACAAAGAAGATTATTTCTTTTCTACTTTACCACAATGGAAAAATGATATTTAAAAATGATAACCATGAGTGTTCCACTTTAGGCTACTTCCCCTTAATGGAATCTTCCTTGAATAGGTAGGATTATTCATGGTCTTCTTCTTCTGACAATAATGGAAGAAACCTCACAACTATCTATCTCTGATATTGAAACTGACTTTGAATCCAAGAACCCACTAGATCCAATCATAGGCTTTCCTAGAAACCTGCATAACCTCTCATATATGACACCAAGAACTATTGTTGTGTCATGTGTATCTCTCTCTGGATATATGAGCACCTTTCCATGTTGGAATGCAAATCCATATCCCTCATCCTCCAAAGCTGATACTGAGAGAAAAAATACATTTAGCTATGGAACAAACAACATCTCTACCATCTCCAGAAATCCTCTTGATTCTAGCTAGAATCTCACACATCCAACCCCATTCACTACATGTTGGGTATTAGTCCCACAACCCACATAGCCTTCTGAATCTATCTCTGAAAATATAATGAAAAAAGACCTCATTCACGTCATTTGGTGACGTGAGCCATTGTCCACAAACCATGCTTCATTGTCCTCATACACTATACTACCAAGACAAGCCATTAGAGAATTCCTTCTCGAACTTCTAAGAAAAATCATCAACCTTAGCCGATGTTGCTACCTATCTCTTTGTAGGTGCCTTCAAAACTTCCTTGAACCACTTCAGATGAAGTTGTGGATGAAGTTTCCAACACTTCTCCAAACATTGTTCACTCATATTGCAATGAGTGCAATAATATTTCGCATGCTCTTGGACAATTATCCCCTCTTTCCATGTGAACTTGAAAGGTATTCTTCATTCCTTTCCTCCTTTTCGATGGACATGATTAGCTTAATATTCAAATATTTCCTCTTTCGACACTTGGCCACATGATGGTTAGGTGACTGAAAAAAAGTGCAAGGGTATATATTCCACAAGGTTTTAATTGCATGATTATTCTTCTTGTAATCAAAGAAATATTTTAAGACATCATGACCTTTGTACCTTTCATGGTTGTCTTTAGTGCAGACTTGATGAGGATAAATTGACTTAGCTCATCCTTCGAAATTCGCATCTCTCTTTGGAGATGACTTGCAATAACTGTCATTGTCATGATGTGATGCACCACCAACTTGCGAGCATTCTTTCTGCACTGACTTAGACTCGTCACTTGAAGAATTTCCTTCCTCCATTGTTTTGGAGCATTCTCCAACTTCCTCTTTAACATAACCTAATCCTACATAACGAGGTTGTTCTACCACTTCTATGGGATTAACTATACCTTGTCCATTAACTCCAATACCTTTTCCTTCATAACCCATTTTCATTAGTAGACTCAACCCAAAACCTTTAGTGTGCCTTTCAAATGAACCAAAAGAATCATCTTGATGGGAAGAATGTGAAATCGAATAATTACTTCTATTGCATACCTCAGAAACAGTTTCTGAATCTGGTGTGAAGAATGATTTCTTTAATATTTCCGCATTCTAAAAGTTTACTACTGTGTCTTTTAACTAAAGTTGTAACTTTCACTTCTCATCTTACGATATGTGAAATCACCTTCTCAACTCAATGTTCTCTTCTTGAATACTCTGGTTTATCTCTTTGAGCTCCTGAAGCCATTCTCGCTTCAATGCTTTTCCCATGGTTGACTTCAAGCATACCTTCACCTTGCTTGGATTCACTCACCAATACATGTCAATATTGCTCTTATACCACTTGATCTGAACAATATTTAGACGTCAATTCAACTCATAAGCATACATTAACATCCAACCTAATTGAGGAATTATGACCATTGTTGACTATTTGCATATATAATGCGAATCCATTTACTTAACCAAAATTCATTAAATTGCACAATTAAATTGCACAATTAAAATGATGAAATGAAGTGAAGTAAGAAAAACAACAAGTCAAATGGAACATTACACAAGTTGTTAACAAAGTTCACCAAATATTTTGGCTATGTCTTCGGGCTCGCTTAATCCATGAACCACTTCATTAATTCTTCTTTGCAAAGACTTCATTCTCCCCACCTGGGACTGGTCTACAAAGCATAAGGCTCTCACATAAAGTGATTATCCTCCTTGTCCAAGAGATCTCGCAACATATGGCGCATTGTCACATCATCTCACTTACAAGGCTCTCTCAATAAGGAACTTTTGATATGCTACAAAGAACTCAAGTGTGGATGTCACTATAATCTTCGCCTTGGAAAGCTAAAACTTTTGAATGTAAACACTCTATAGTTCCATAGATTCTTAATGACACTAAATTACAAATTGACCCATCTTGGGATTGACTTTCTATTCTACTACACAACCTCAGGTGTAACTATCATCGTCAGCTCCACCTCAAAAAAATGACACTTTTGATTATAAACACCCTATGTGTCCCATAGTTTCCCAATAGCACTGAATTACAACATAAAAAAAGACTACATTCGTAAGAAAATTCCTTGCTTACTCACTTTCTCAACAAGATTACAAAGACTCTCTATAAAATTCCCTCAAGGATCTCCAAGAACTCCCCTAAAAAATCTCCTCAACAAGCTTCATAAAAAATATTTACAAGTTACATAATCCAAGTCATTCGTGACTGGCCAGCCCCAACCACACTCACTGAGCTTCAGAGCTTCTTGGGCCTTGCCAATTTCTACCACAGGTTCGTGTTGGGATTCTCCTATATTGCATGGGCCCTCAACCAAGTAACCAAGGGTGGTGGTAAGGAAAACTTTGTGTGGGGTCGATCCCAACAACAAGCGTTTGATGATTTGAAGCTATGCTTGTGCTCAGCCCCATTACTTTCACTATCGAACCTGCAACATCCCTTTGAGATCGAGACATATGCTTCAGACTATGTTGCAGGCATCATTCTCACTCAGCACGACCACCTTGTGTCCTATCATAGTGAGACACTATCAAATGTTGTATGTAATTACCCTACTTACGACAAAGAAATGTACTCCATTGTGCAAGCCTACCGCCAGTGGAGACATTACATTCTTGGGAAGGAGATAGTAAACCACACTAATCAAAAGAAATTGTAGTTCATGCAGACACAAGTTAAATTGCATAATGACCACCATCGGAAGTGGTCCACATACTTGCAGCAATTCCACCTCAACATCAAGTATAAAACATGAAGAACCAACCGCGTCGTTGATTGACTCAACGGACCGCCAATCCTGACACTCGCCATGGTGCTAGACTCTTGAGGCCATGAAACCTCTGGATGGCCCCAACTCTATGAGACAGACCCAGACTTCTCCACCACCTACCAAATGTTGGGTGAAAACACAGTTGTCACCAACTTCCATCTTCAGGATAGGTTGTTGTGTCGTCTGGGCCATATCTGTGTTCCATCAAGCGAGCGAGCGAAGCTAATCTAGAAATCCCACTACAGTTGGGTGGTAGGAAATTTTAGCATCGAAAAGATAGTGGCAATGTTGCAGAAACATTTCTACGAGCTGAAACTTCCACAGGAGATCAACAAGTATATCAGGTCCTACACTACCTGCACGATTGCCAAACCGACTACTAAGAAACAGGGCTTGTACGCCCCTCTTCCTACTCCTAAAAGGCCATGGGAATCCATCTCAATGGACTACATATCGGGCCTCCTATCCACCAAGCAGGGAAATGACTGTGTTTTTGTGCTTGTTGATCACTTTTCTAAGATGGTGATTATGACCACCTGCAAGAAGAGCATCACAACAGAGGCCATTGCCAAGTTCTTCTTTGAACAAGTATGGGTACATTTTGGAATCCCACAAACCATTGTCTTAGATTGGGACTGTCTATTTCTCAGCACATTCTGGTCGAGCTTCTGGTCACTACTAAACACCAAGCTCACCAAATCAACAACATTCCACCCACATACAGATGGCCAAACTAAGGTTGTAAATCGAATGATTGTGCATATCCTATGCATGTATAATTCCAATCACCCTTGCACATGGGATGAGAGTCTTCCCTATTTTCAACACAGCTACAACTGATCCCTGCATAACTCAACCGACCACAACCCCTTTCGGGTGGGTTTGGGATTCCAACCATTGGGTCCCATAGATGTTACACTACCCCTTTCGGTCACCTCAGCCAACTCACCTCCTACTCCAATTGAAGCTGACAAAGCCACCTAGTTCATTTGAGAGGATCCATCATATCTGCCAATAGGTTCAAGATATCCTATAGAAGTCCAATGACAAGTACAAGAAGTGCAATGATCAACATCGGGTGCCACATAAGTTTCAGGTGGGTGACAAAGTTTGGTTATACTTGTAGAAAGAACGCCTTACAAGACCCCATCAGAAGCTTCTCCCACTTCATTATGGGTCATACACCATCACCAATTTTGTGGGTGATAATTCTTTTGAGCTCAAAATTCCTCCTTTCCTTGGCCTGCACCCAGTGTTCAATGTGGATCTCCTTCGACCTTATTTCCCACCTTTATTGGACACCTCTGAGATAGCAGAGCAGCTGACACCAATAGATCTCAAACTTGAATGCATACAACATGCATCCAGTGATAATATTGTGGAAAAATAGGTCAAGGGAACTCGCTAGCAAAGGATCCAACTTTATCGAGTTATCAAAGTAGGGCAACTCCTACACCAAGGCAAGTGGCTCACCCAGGGCCAAATTCAATAGAATTTTTCTCATATGATTGGGGAAATCAACGCAATGGAGACCATTTCTTCCTATGGGGGTAGTATTGATCCAGATGGATGTCAATGTCCTCCCACCTATTCCAACTAGCTCGTTTTGGCATTTTTCCAATTTGGCAGTTTTTTCCTAGTTTTCAGGTCCCTGACTTCCGGGGTCGTTTTGAGGCCCTAAACAACGTTTTTAGGGCTCACCACAATAAAACTATAATTGGAGTTATAGTATGATGGAAACATGTTTATTCCTCAGATAGACGTTTCCAACGGGCTATCGTGTGCCTAAAATAGAGATCGTATGCAAAAGTTACGACCCCGAGAAGTTGATGTACTAACTTACCCAAACAGGGCCCACATGACTTTTGATGCTTCATATCCTAGGGTTAGGATTTTGGATGTCTAGGGTTTTTTACATTACTATTTATTGTAAAAAGTACTTTAGATCCTCATTGTAATCATCTTCTTGCGAATGAGCGCAACTGTCACATCTCTTCTCAAAGATAAGATGACACCATTCTAACAAGCTTGTTTTCCGCTACATTTTATAGTTTTAGCTTATTTCCTTATTGAATAGAAACTAGTTTTACTGTATATTTGTTATTCTTTGTTAAGCATATTTTGATAATAATCTGTATTCATCTCATTCTACTCATAAAATCTGCATCAACAGGTCTGTATTTCACCTCAACATTATACTTAGGTTTTGGAGGTAGTGGGATTTTAAAATTATTGGCAGAATCAGCTAAGGAATCCCAGTGTATTAGCCTCTTTGGGAACAAAATATATGTTGAAGGTTGAGAAGAAGTTATAAATTAGGTCCCAAACCTCATTCCTATAAGCTTTCAGTCTAAGATGCTTTGTTTGATAAATGTTTTTGACTTGATGCATAATCATCTCTGCATCTCCAAAAACTTATTGTACCTCAATTTTCATGTTCTTTGCAGCTCTAAGCCCCAAAACTAAGGTTTCATATTATGCAATATTGTTTTTTGTTTCAAATTCAAGATTGAAGGACAAGGTTGTGACATCCTGAGAGGGATAAATGAACACTACCCCAGTACCACCACTATCCTTGGAAGATGCACCATCAAAATACATCTTCCACATTTGAACATATTATCTAGTTATTTCAAATTTTGTGGATGAATGATTTTTTATCTCTAATGGTGACTGAGGAAACTTAGTAAGATGAAGAATACTAGACCCTAAATCAGTATCAACAGCATAGATGGGATGGTTTGTTGGTTTTCTCTCATCACTTATGATATGTGCTAGTTGAGCTTCTCTATACAGTCTCATGTTCTCAACCCCAAATATTGGTATAGTAGCATAAGATAGATCCTTTTGTAAAGTCCCTCCTAACCTCTTGATCCATGATCTAGACAATAACATCCGAAATTTGGGAGGAACATCTGCAACTACAATGTCCATGACTATCTTTTTCATAGGTAATTGGAAATGAGTGACAACTAGATCTTTAATAACTTCAAGACATTTTAATTTTCTTGGATTCAAAGAATACAATTCATGATATGCTTTAGTAATTTCCAGACCCAATTCATCCATGACAGCCTTAGGAATCAAGTTATGGGATGCACCCAAATCCATAATACAATTGTGCAAAATCTTGTCATGCACATTCAAAGAAGTGTAAAATGGAGGAAAGGAATCATCTATGTCTTCTACCAGTGGTCCTAATATAACTACAGGATTCGCATCCTGCAAGTTATCTGAGTCTTTTGAAGGGGAATAAGATTCAGGCTGCAATATTTTTGAGATAGATTTCTTAGAGTCTTCATTTTTCATCAATTCTACGAGTGGGACAGGAATCTTGATTTTCTGGATTTCAGTCTCAAAATTAAAGTAGGAGTGGGGTTTTTGGATTTCCTTTACCTCTTGAGTAGGAGCCTTAATAATGGGTTTATTTTTTGGTTCTCCTATTTATTTATTTGGTGCATCCACATACTTGGAAGGAGGATCTAACTTTTTAGGCTAAGTAATTGCACTTGGTTTTCCTTCCTTCTATTTTGATCTCAGATTATACTTATTTTGAGCTTCATTGACTTTTTCTCATTTACTTAATTCATTCAAGTTATTTCACATTAAAGACTCTTCATAAGCAGTATGGGTTAAATGAGGAGAGGCACTTGTATCCCCTAAGCAATAAGTTTCTTGGTCTGCCTCCTCATTATTTCCTTGTTTATCATCAACCAAATTATTCTGTAGAGGTGTTTGAACTTTCTGATCCTCTCTATTTCTTTGATCTCTCCACATAATTTGAGGTGTATTATTCAGCCTTCTGAAATTATTTTTGTTTCCAAAATATTGAGGATTTCTATTATCTTTTATCCCTTCAAACTTTAACCTTTCCATCTCTCCTGATAATGACTTAACCAATTTTTTCAATTCATCAACCTTGGGATCAGTGCCTAAAGCATCTAAATATGAGTCTTTTGTTTTTTGTTTCCTTCTATATCTGTCATATTTTCCCCTCAACTTGTCTACTGCTAGTATATTTGATTCAACCTCTAGTGCAACATATTGCATATGGGCCAATGTTGTAGACCTTCTTTCTCTCAACAAAATACGGAAATATGGGTCAAAAACACTTGCATAAGTTATTTTCACAAATGTCTCAATGGGTTTAATATTAGTAGAAATTTTGTTGTACATCTTGTTAAATATTTTTGAAAATTTTGACATTGATTCAGCCTCTTTCCTTTTAGAGCCCCAAATTTTGTAATGTAATACAAGAAGTATTTTTTTCCACTCCAATGCCTTAAAAAGGAATTATCCATGGCCTCAATTCCAACTATTGATCCAGGAGCTAAAGTTCTGAACCACTTTTAGGCTTCTCCATCTAGGCTTTGCACAAATACTCTCATCCATACATAATCATTTTCAATATTCAAAGTATCTATATAATTGTAAAATGCAACAAGATGTTCTTCTACAATAATATCTTCCTCTCTAGTGAATTTAGGCATGTACTTAAGGTAATCTCCAACTGGGAGAAAATTCATGGGATGAGGAAGCACTAAAGGTGCATACCTAGCAGCCACAATGACATCCATTCTATTTTGAGGAGGATTAATTCCTGCCATTTGATTTGGAAAAGGAGGACTCTGACTCTTAGGATAAGTAAGAGGTGATTTAACAGGTGAAAATGCAATCTGTATAATAGGATATTTTGAAAAAGGAGGAGTATAAGGTGGAGAAGATTCAGATTTAACAGAAGTTGGCTTGGACTTGGGTAGAGTTGAGGAGATTTCAACAAAAATTGAGGTATCTTCTTCTTTAGTTACAGGAAATTTAAATGAATGAGGAGTTGGAGAACCTAAGAAATGGAAATATTCCAAACTTTCAAATCTAAACCACTTTAGAATTTCAGGAGATGAAAGAAAATCAAAGATTTCTAAACTTTCTTCTTTCAATTAAGGAGAAAAAATTGTGTATTCAACAAGAAAATCCTATAATTCTAACTTTACACGAGTTTCATCTATAGGTAAATGAGGAATATCATAAAAAAAATTGGTGTATGGAAAACAGAGTTAGGTAGGTCTCCAAAAATACCTGAACATTTAGAAGAGGAGGCTCCTTGCAAATCATTTCCTTTCTTAATGATTTTTCCTGGATCAGGTTCAGGTGTAGCCAGAGGTGACTGTGGGTTATCCCTTTTATGCCTTCTATTGGGAGTGATAATTGAACTTTGGATTTGTCATGTGCACTATGAAATCATTTTGTTTACTAATTTTTGTACACCAACAGAATTAGTAGTTTCCTTGTCGTACAACCCAGAGAAATATCTACAATTCGCCTCCAGGGAAACATCGCCAAAAATGTTAGTACTAGAAGCCTCACCTAGACTGCTTTAGGTGTGAGCCTAATACCCATCAGAAAAAGATAAAAATGTTTTTCAAAGTGTAGAAAATGAGTGTGATACTTAGTTTATAATATCAACACAAAACCTCCATAAAATATACACCAGCAAGCAAGGCTTTGAGTAGCTTCAAATCAATATTTAGAGATATCAATAGGAAGATGGAAGACTTATCAAGGATTATAAGATACATGCATCAGGTTACATCAAGAAGTTATGAAACACATATGAATAAATCACATTGAATAAGAACCTCCTAATCAACAAGAGAATACTTTGATCATACTTGCATGAATTACACATAATAAATCATTTACTGTAGTAAGGAACAAGCATAATGATGAATCCTTCATCAACAACTAACATCAAAGTGACATTGAAACATAGAGATGAAAGTAGAAAAGGAAACTGATCATTCACTATTAAATATTCTTGAATATTATAATAACATATGGAAACTCAGTTATAGTTGGAAACTAAAGATAAGAGTCTCACTCTCTCACCATTCAAACCCTTTCATAGACTTGCAATGCATCTTAAATAACAAAACATCCAAAAATATCTCTACAATTCACCACCTAGCTTCTACATAGGATTCTATGCCTAAGAAAGGTGTGGCACTAGGTGCACAACAGAAATGTAACAAGAATGCTATATTCCAGGAAAATCTTGGCATCATTAAAGGAAATTGTTGACAACTTGATGCATGTGGCTTTACTGAAGGCAGATCCTTGAGGCAGGTGGCCCTTGATGTGCAATTGATATTTAAAGAGCTTATCCAAACTCGATCTGACACCAGGCAGTCGCCATCAACTCAAAATCCTCATAACACCCAGTTCGCAGCACCTGCGCTACAAACTGTCCTAAAACAACCAGTTCGTAGCGCCTTTGACAGCACGTGTTGTAAACTTTCCTATAGGTGTTATTTTACATCCAAAATGATTTAAACTATTTAAAACTTTCACAAAAGTTGGGAAACCCTTCCAGAACTTGCTACAATATTCTAAAACATGAAGTAACCTTTTGCATAAGTCATATGAATATGGTAACCTCATCTTAAGAAAAAAAATCATTACTCAGGTTATAAGTATGTGCATAAAAGTGAATCATGGAAAAAATGATGCTGATATAAAATTAATGTATTGTATTCATCTTTTCCTGATGCTTCTTCTAGTATCACGGCGAGCTAACATATCCAAATTCATTTTTGCTACCTACTCCTTGAAGGGTTGCAATTCTTCTTTCAACCTCCTGATTTCAGCTTGGCAATCTCTCTTATGTTTATACACATTATTAAGATGCCTATGCATAGGTAGCGATCTCTTAGCCAAATATCTTGCTTTATCAATAGTCTTCTCATATAAATCTAACATATTCTTCATCTTGATTTGGGCCTCCATATTTTCCTTCTTCAATTTGTCAACTTCAGCTCTTATGTCCTTAAGTTTCCTCCTACATCTTTTGAAAGTAGTATTACTTTCATGAGAAGGGGAGATGATATCAATAATATCTATTGGCTACTTGGAAGGATGAGTTTTATCCTTTTTCTAAGTTAAGGATTTTGTTGTACCCTCTTCCACATGAATATGTTGCTTCGTTGCTAATCTGGTGAAAGGACTTCTATGCTTGATTGTTTCTACATCAACAGGTGGGGAAAAGACAAGTTTTTTACCCTTCATACTCCTTATTTTACTTGATGATATCTCCATAGGTGTAGGTTATGCCACATGAGAAACTTCTCTATTATAAGGTTGTGAGGGACCACCTTCAACTTTTTTATCAGTAATTTGAATGGATTTATCACTTCTGGTCATCTTCATATTTTTGCTTGACTCTGAGTGCACAGTATTCTTAGCAGAATTAAGTATTTGTCTTTTTTACTGTGGTGTGTGAGCAACATCTGGCCGAAAACCTGATGCAGCTAGGAAAACCTCCCAGACAGTATTGGTATTTTTCAACTCTTCCAATACTAGCATCTTGATTAAACCAGAGTGAAAAAAATTGGTATCCACTTGCATAGATTTAGCTTGGACCCTATCTAACATCTTTCCAATACTCCTGAAAAGATAAAAGGGAAGGTTTTTCCCAATAAAGTGTAGTAGCAATATAATATGGTATTGATGAACCATATTGAACCTTCCTTCACAAATGAAGTACCTCTGAATAACTCTGAGCATTTTGTCAAAATACTCTATCATATGACTTCTTCGAACTCCTTTAGATAGGTTGTCTCCTTGATATTTAGGTTTTAGGAATTCCTTGGAGAAAGTAGAATTCAAAGACATGGCTTTAAACCATTTTTCACCACAATCATGTATCTATGTGGTTATATAAATAGATTTCTCAAAGACTTCAAACTCTAGTGCCCCCACCTGAGTCTTTTTCCCACTGAAATTGAGTGAAAATTGTTTAGCTACCTCAGGATGTCATGTTTTCATTTTCTCACAAAAAATAACGCAGCCCACTCCCTAGAATGCTTCCTTGAAAAATGGTTCAGAATTTATAAGTTGCATGTCAAGTGGCTCAGCCCTGACAATTTCTTCCCTTTTTTTAACCTTCTTACCTTTTTTATTGTCCATGATAATAAAAAATTGAAAACCCTTTACCCTCTTATAACATCTTTCTATCACATGTATGATGAAAAGAGGAAAATTAGGGTTTTTGATAGAAATTGCACAATTTAGGGTTTACTTGAATAAAATATTTGTGCACGGAAATAGTGTGACGATGAACAGGCTTAAAGTAGGAGATGAGAAAAAAAGAACAAAATACCAAATTGGATAAGGTTGGAGTTAGGAAAAAATCATAGCAACTCTTTGTAAAACAGAGGATTCGCAGTGTACGGTTGAGTTAGCACTGCAAGTTTGTAACGCATAGTTTTAGACTAGGTTTTAATGAAAAGGTTTGCAAAACTTGCAAGTCTAAAAAGGAAAATGACTTTGAAAAAGATAAAACCTCAGACCTGAGTGAAGCACAGTCAAGGAGGGTTTGTTCTAGTAAAAAATTAGAGGGTTCATAGTACCTTAAACGCATACAATTTTGTAGCATCGTAAAAAAGCAATGTAGTGGATAAGGTCATTGTTGCAAGAAATAGTTGTAAATTGATCCTTTTGGTATAAAGTAGGAAACTTGAAATTGCCAAGGTTTAGGATACCAATACTGTAGGTTTTTTATTAGTGCAAGGAGTTTACACCACAGGTAATATGCAATAGTTTTCAATGCAGAAAAATGACAGCAACTAGAAACTAGTACCATAAACCTTCAGATAGAGCGCAATCATTAAAAAGTGTACCCGATATATCTGAAACTTCAACTATTGTCTCATGAGCTAGACTGGAATTTTCCTGGAATCACTTAATCCACGTTCATCTACTACAGATAGTTTGCAATGCAATAATTCAAACCAATTGGCAGCGTGCTTCATTCAAATTGATAGACCTATTTCTTGAAACCGACCTGAAGAACATGATGAATTAAAGGAAATGAAAACAATAAGATATCCTTTGACATGTGTCCAAGGTATAATGATGTGTTATTTGACCCTCAAACGATTGAAAATGATATAAGGAACCTTTTTTACACCCCTTTGAGACAAGACACATGATAATGATAAGTTTAAGACCAAGGGTGTGACCAATGTTGACCCCTATTTCTTTCATGACGATGAACAATATCATGACACCAAGACTCTTACATGGACTAAGGTCAAATTTCTTTTCTCATGAAAGAATCAAACATTATTTATTGACATAATACATGACTCAAAACCTAAAAATAAAAAGACCCTATGATTTAAACCTAGAAATTTAAAAATAAGTTTTTGACCCCTACACATCCTATGTGCTAACAAGAGGGAATTGGGGCATTGTTCTTAGAGACATCAACGATGACGCGACGAGGTTTTCCAAAAATATGATGGCTTGTAAGTTGTTGAGGATGTGCAGGAAATAAGAGGCTCTTGCAGGAGTCATCGTAGTGTGCTAAAGAGATCATGTTTAGTTGGGTGCCATACCTCCTAAACCATTGTTTTACTGACTATCAGGATGCACAGGAAAATGGAACTGAGTTCCATTATTCCTGACTCCTTATCCTCATTTCTTTGGCCGCTTGGCACGAGCCAAATTTTTTGTCTTGTCTAGATAGGAAAAGGAATTGCTACGCATCTAGGTACAAATCCCTCTGGTGGGCCAAGGATACCAAAAATTAGTAGGAAAATAACACAGTGTTAGTTATGCTTCTTGAAGATATACAACAACGAAAACCAATGTGTGGCACATTCCTGTGAAAGTGGTCCAAGAGTCTGAAGGGATAGCCCGGTTTAAGGCATCTAGGCACCATATGAGGATCCAGGCCGCAAGGGATCCAAAGAAGAAATGGTTGGAGATGCAGTACTGTGTCACTAGAGAAGAGATCGATTAGATAATCAAAGACTGACCTACGCAGTGGAAGGTTCCAGTAGAAAAACCAGTAACAAATCTAGTCACAATGACATCAGCCAAACCTAAAGGGAAATCCAAGGAAGGCCCATCAACAAAGACAAATAGCTCGGTTGCTAACACCAAGAAGTCTATGGCACGCACTGAGGAGTATGGAAGCAACACAGTGTCGAAAAGGACAAGGAGGACAAAAGAAGTGCCCAACAAATACGTTCAGGGGATGTGTTGGGTTCGTATTTTGATTGCTTTATTGTGATGATCAAATCCTTTTTGCATGCGATATTATATATGGTATGCTTTTATTTAGCCATTTTGAAGGTATTCTCAAAGCTTTATATATCAATTTAACATGAATTTGCACGAGGTATGTAATTATCATTTTTGTAATGGTTTTGTGATCAATTCAGTTCAGTTCGATGTTTATGGAGATCTAATGCATGGTTTGCTTGCAACAGGGAAAAATTGTGATCTGATCCTCCACCCGGACCTTCATCTGGCACTATTAAAGGAACCGAACTTCAGGATTAATTTTTGGGAGGATGAAGTGGAATTAGAAAAATATGGCACATGGGTTTTGTGCGTAATATTCCCGATTAGGTCCCAAGTGGGCCGTTTTCTGAAATTCTGAATGGATTGAGAGAAGTTCATGGTTTTCAATTCAACATTCGACACTCCATCCAGCACTGCGTCCGACACTCCATCTGACACTAAAACCATGAGCGAGTTGGCGGTTGTTATATCAGTGGTCTGTGCTAGGTGAATCGGTGACATCGGTTTTTTTCACCCTCGTGGCCTCCAGCTATCGAGGTCTTGACATCTTGGATTGAGCGGTTATGCTAAGCGTTGAGTGGCTCGTTTGGTTTCTAGAAGCCACAGGCATTTTTAGCGCATTAATGTAATTTGTTGTTTTTAGAGGAGGTCGACCCTTCCAGTGGTCGACCTCTCGAATTGTAACTGCTATAAATACCACAGTAGTGGTCAGACAAAAAAAAAGTGAAGAATTATGAAGGATTGCTAGAATTGTTTGTTGTGTAATTTGAGACATTTCCATAAACTTGTGCAAGACTGTGTTTTTAATTTAAATTCGAAAATCGTGTTTCTTGAGCTCGTGATTCACTGTTGAGGAGTAGCCACGACCTGCTGGGGGGCCCACCAGTGGTCTGGGTGAATATTTAGATAGTTAGCTTGTGTATTCGAGTTGTTCAATTGCCATTTCTTTCATTTTCTTGTACATGTGTTTTTGTCATTTTATATGTTGTGTGTTTGTTGTTCATAGCTTAATTGTTTCAAATTCCTTTTTGTAGGTTGCTTGTAAAGGATAGTTGTTAATATGTTGTGTCTTTTTAATTAATTAGGAAATAGATTGCAAGCTTAGCTACTAACTTTGTTATGTGATTAAATGCTAGTTTGAATTTCTAGAGGTTGAAATACAATAGTTAAAAGTTAAAACAGAGTATTGAGTTAATGCAGAATATAGAGTTTCTTTGGCAAGGCTTCGATGGATGAATAGTTACTAGATTTGATTTTCATTCTTAAATTGCTTATCTAGTTTGCTATTTAGTTTTCTTATCTAGTTTGTTATTTAGTTTGCTTATCAATTTTCTCGTAGTATGTTGAGATAGAAGTAGGATTTGAATTATGTTTTTATGAGTATTTCAATTTGCAATTTGAATTGTTAATAATAAGATTAGTTTAGTTTATTTCATGAAATTTCCATTCTAGATCTAGATTGCAATTTTAATTCGAAGATTGAGTTTGAGTTAAGTTTTAGCTATAAGTTTCTAATTGTGTGAATTTGCTTGCATTATCATAAGAGTGCATGTGAATTAAGTAGAATAGAGTTTCCTTATTGTTGATTATTAATGCATAAATTCAAGGATCACATGGATTTTTAGGGTAGTTGACATTTCTTCTATAATGGCTAAGTTCTCGTTAGATTGCTTGATTCATACTTTTCATTTCGCTATAGTTAATATTGAATTTATCCCTTTTGAGTTATCACTAATTGTTAGATGTCATCATGATGCCATAAGACACCTAAGATAATCATCAACATTATATTCGAAGTTTTCTTGTTATTGTAGATTAAAGAGTAGTTGTTGATTAATCTTTGAATATTGTCATGATGTTTTTAATTCAATAGGCTAAGATTTCATTTTGTAGATTAGGTGTAATTATGAGTTTTATCTTAAGAATAGAGTTCACTTGCTTAATAGTTTGATTAGTCACTTGTTAAGTAGTTTTGATTATTTTACTTGTTGCATAAGTTTTAATAGGGTAGTTGCTTGCTTGTTTATTTGTTTACTTGTTGTTGCTCATTGATTTTGAATAGATTGATTAGATTAGTTTGTTGTTACTATTGTTCGTTAAGTTGAATAGATTAAATTGATGACTTTGTTTTGCTCATTAGATTGATTAAGTTAACTTGTTCATTTTAAGGATTTCATTTGCTTTCTTAGGACAATCCATCGATCCTTTGTTTAAAAGTTACTAGGGTAAATAGTTTAAGTTCCTTGATAGGGTTTTCTCATTGATAGTCTTTGCTTAAGTAGATTATCCCTTAGATAGACCATTTCCTTAGTTAGACTATTCTACCTCTAGCCTTTCTTCCTTGGCTCATATAGTGCTACAATTCTAACTTTACTCACCCTGGGTTGACAATTTAATTGAGGGTTTCTAGTGCATATAGAACACCCATCAGGATGACAAGAATGGAGAAACATCTCGAGCCAAAGAAGAATGGGCACAAACGACGAAGAGTGGGGCATATCCCTCACTGAAAAAAAAGAACTACAGTGCAGGTGGAGGAAACATGCAAAAATATGAAATACACCAAGAAGGCCCCAGTCATCACCCTGACAAAGAACGATGCCTAGTTTGTGGTGAAAAAGGTCCAGGACAGGGGGAAAGATGTGGTATGCAATGAAAAATCACAAAGAGAGGAGATCATGGCCAAACTCAAAGAAGTCCATGATACTCTACAATGGCTGAAAATTCATACAGTACAACAAGCTACAACGCAACAGCCTGAAAATACACAACAACCCCCTGCATAGAGGGAAAAAGAAGATAAAGTTCATATAGTGGTGCAGGGAAGTGACACATTCACAGTCATGCAGCACATGGTAAGAGTTGATCAGGAGACCATACAGAAACCCATGGAGGACATAGGCCACTTTGAGTTGGTCATGTTGCAGATACCCACGAAAGAATTATACAGACTCCGGGATAGTATAATGCAGTAGGTACAATCTAGAGCCCGTGCAAATTCCACCAACTTGTAAGTTGGTATAGAGGTTGTAGATATGTTATAGATTACCTGTGACTAGTTGAATTCGGAGGAGGAGGAGGAAAAAGGACACTCCAACATGCTAGATAAGGGACTAACATCGGTATATAACCGCATTCCAAACAACGCGCAAACATTGGATAGGAGTGAAAAAGAAAAGATAAAGATCATTGCATAGACAATTGATGGATATAGGAAGGAGATAGAGGAGTTGAAATAAAAATTTAATCCTACGAATCCTCCTAAATTCTGTGAGCAAAGATAAAAACAAGAAACATTAGAGACAAGTGACATGGAAAGGGAAGCTAAGGAAGTTGTAGAACTGTTTGAAAGAACTGCACAAATATGGACTACTTTGGAGGAGGATGAAAAGGTCCAACAGTTGGACCAACAAGAGGAGAAAATCAGCGATGCAATGTAGGAGATGAAGCAATGATAGAAATCCATGAGTATCATAGAATGCTTGAAGGGCCTGCGGGAGATGAAGACCCTGCAGGCAGACTTAAAAACCATGCAAATCAATAAGCAAGCAAGGCATGCCCAGTTGGAGCCCCTCCAGGAGAAAGTAGTGCAGATAATTATGGAACTGGAGGAAGAGAAGACAAGGATGATGAAAGAACATACAAAGAGTGCAGCATTGTTGCAAGAACATATAACAGCACAAATGGTCAAGGAGATAACAGATAAAGTTGCGCAGATGAAAGAAAAAGGGAAGGAACTAGTAGAAAAGTTCCACAACTTGGAGAAGGTTGTACAGAGAGAGTGCATCACCTGAGTGTCTCAGGACGAGCCACATGTCAGTGTTAGGGGCATGTTGTTGCATGCATATTTTGGGAGAAATATCTATGTTGGGTGCAAACCTATTTTTGGAAGAGAAGGTCTATTTTTTGAGCGCACGCCTTAGGAGGAAACAAAGCGGCATGTAGAAAAAGAAGGAAAATAAGAATGCAGGAGGAAAAGCAATGTCACACGCATGCATATAGGCCTAACCATATTAGGGTTAGTGTTTTTGACAATACTGTAAAATCTATAATCCAGTAGAGTAGTATAAATAAAAACCTAGGAGTTCTAGGTTCAGTTCGAGTTATTGATTATTGTGATTTTTGTTATGGTTATTGTGGTAGAGATGAATAGTCTAGTTTTGAGGGTTAGTTCACATGTTTTGGAGATTTGTGTGATCTATTCATCCTCCCAAAGGGTACTTACCCTCATTTTTATTGTAATCCTAAAGATGTAATGTGTGCAGCATAGATTTTGTAGCAGAATGAATAAAGAGCAGAAGAGCCAGATCTTTGTGGACGTAGCCCCAGGATGGGGTGAACCATGGTAAAATACCATGTTCTATGTGTTATGAATGATTTATTTTACTATTTTGTTAATCATCAGTTAAATAATGAATGGTTAAAACTAGTTATAACAACATGCATGCATAGTTAATGATGAATGAATCATAGAAGTAGATGAATGATTAATGATGTGATGCATAAGGAAAAGAATCAAAACACAGTTCCCACTCCTTCCTAGACTGCAAACACCTAAGTATTGCAGTCTCCCATAAATCTATCTTGGGTGAGACTGCGGTGTGCACTCTGTGCACAGCGTTGCCTTCTGGTTTACCAGGAGGGCTGATAGTTTTGAGGGTTTTTTTTGGAAACCTATTTGGGATCAGAACCTGGGTCATCCCAAGTAACCAACAAGCAAGATGGAATATCTAGTAGTAATTCTCACCCTATTGGTCCAATTTTTTCCCATTTTGTAGAAGGCTCTTTGGATCACCCAGAGGTACAAGGTTGTTTCCCTCATATCCCTGTCATAAAGGTATCCCCTCAAAAAAATCCAACTAATTAAAGGACTGAGGGTCCTTTTTCAAATTATGGGGTTCATGTGGATGGGTTTTTGCCTCATACATTGTCTCAACAAAGGGAGGCCTTAGACATGCCAAGGGATGTTTCAAGATCCTTTCCTAGTCAGTTTTGTTCTCCCCTTTTCCTAGCGCAAAACCCTCTATTAAATCCAATTACCTTTTGTGATCCAAGGTAAATAAGGGGCATGGGGAGGAGGTTACTAGGGGTACGACCTTGGATAAAGGAATCAAGGGTCAAGTTGGGAGGAAATATTTTATATGTTTGGTGCAAATTCAGGCTATTAAAGAGATTAGAAATGGAAAAAAAAAATAACAATTGTATGGGCCCTCAAAAATGGGGAAATCCTAGAAAATATCTCCCAAATGATTGTGTTGTCCTACAATAACCAAGGAGTTGGGGGAGCTCCTAAAATCATTCAGCTCAAATGTATGGTCCAATATTCCAATCCAGATGTTCTTATGATTCAAGAGATGATGTATAGTGGAGATAAGGTGGTGGATTTTTTTAGTAGTTTGTTAAAGGGTTGATCATTCTATTCTATCAACATTGCGGCCTCTCTGAGGGTTTATTGAAAACTTGGAGTCCTCGCATTAAGGTGACTTCCATGTTATATTTACCTTATTTCATAGTGGTTTAAGTAATGGATAGATTGCTAAACTTCTCTTTAAAATTGTTAAATGTGTATGATATGTATTCTAAATGTTTCCCTTTCTGGGAAGGGATAAGTGGGTTGGGCATTATTAACTCTAAAAAAATTATTCTAGGAGCAGACCTAAATTTCACCCTTTCCTTAAAATAAGTTTGGGGGGAAATCCCATGAAAATATCCTCAAGAAAATATTTTTTCACATTAGACGGAAAAACAATAGTTAATTGGTATGTCTCCCAAAACATTGTCCCAAACTTGGTGTAATGGGAGAAAAAGAATAGACTTGGTTGCCAAAATACTTGATAGATTCCTAATCTCTAAGGGATCAATTGATAATCCATGGTCCTTCAAATCTCAAGTGGAGACATGTGGAATTTCTAATCATATTCCTATTGTCTTTGGAGTGTCTAAAAATGGCCCTTGGTCGCCTTCCCCATTGAAGTTCAACCAAGATTGGATTAAGGAAGAGGACTATAAGAAGTTATTTATGGATTCCTGGATTCCTCTGGAACATGATTCGGGTCTTTCTTATATGAAAAAATTTGTAGAAAACCTTAGAAAAATAAAAAAATAATTACTTCTTCTTGGGCCAAATGTTATAGGTTGAAATCCTTAGCATCCATCCTGGAGTTAGATCAAAATTAGGTACCCTTCTAATTGATCATGAAGTTGGCTCATTAAGGAAGAAGAAAGTGAGTTAAGGACACTTATGAGGAAAAGAAAAGATCTATTGGTGGTAGAAGAATCAAAATGGCGTAAAAAAAGTAAGGTGGTATGGATTTGTGAAGGGGATAATAATACAATTTATTTTCATAAAGTTGCCAACTTTTGAAGGATAATTAACTCCATCTAGGAAATTAAGGAATAGGAAGGGTGTATGGTGACTTCGGTTGGTGATATAGCTAAAGAAAGTAAAGGTTTTATCTCTAGTTTATTCATTGAATCAGGAGGATGCCCCATCTCAAAAATCACAAATGTTATCAATCTCTTTCCTAAATCCATCACAAAATATATGAACGATTCATTACAAGCAAAGATGACAAAAAAGGAAATCATTGCCACTTTATACTCTTTTTCATAAATGCAAAAGTCTTGGTCCTAGAAACCTCACGGTCAAATTCTATTTAGGTTTTTATGATTTTGTCCAATTGAATTTGCTAAAATTTGCATGCGAGTCCCAAAGATATAGAAAAATACGGGGGTATTTTAATACCACATTCCTGGACCTTATCCTGAAGAAACAAGACCTATTTTATTTTGAATATTTCAGACCCATCGCATGTTTTAATTTGATATATAAACTCATTGCAAAAATCATAGCAAATCTTCTCAAACCCATTCTCAGTGATCTCATTTCAGAGGAGAAATATGGTTTCTTATTTAAAAGATAAATTCATGATGTCCTTTCCCTTACCCAAGAAGACTTTCATTTCATTAAGTTAAAAAAGATCTTGGCAATTGTAATGAAGCTCGACCTTTCTAAAGCCTATGACAAGGTGACTTGGACCTTTGTCAAGCTTTCCCTGATTCAGATGGGAATGAACCTGAAGTCGATCAATTGAATTATGGGATGCATCGAATAGTCTTCTTTTGTAGTCCTCATAAATGGGACCCCTTCCAATTTCTTATGTTCATCTCGAGGGCTTTGACAAGGATTCCCTTTGCCACCCTTCCTCTTCCTAATCATTGTTGAGGGGCTCAATCTTCTTATAAAGAAGGTTTGAAGGGATGGTATTTTGAAAGGGATGAAGATCGCATCTACAGGGATCCTAACACATTTACTATTTGTTGACTATGTGATTCTTTTTGGTGTAAGGTCAATATTGTGATTTCAATCTCGTAAGAATATACTGGATCTTTTATGTTTATCAAGGATGCAATTCAACATGGAAAAGTATATATTTCTATATCATGGTTTATAAGAGGAAGTATCGGATCATCTGGGGATGATAATTCCATTCTCAAGGAAAAAATTAGATGAAGGGATGAACTACTTTGGCTTTATGCTCAACAGGGATGATTTTAAGGATGGAAATTTATTTTAAAATGTAGAAACCTTGGCAAATATTACTAATCCTTCATATGTCAACTATAAATGTTTGGCAATATTTTTGTAAAAATATTCAAATTTCTAAGGATTTTATATAGTTTTTATAAAATTTTGGCGATTTTTAAGGTAAAATAATTTTATGCTATAGAATTTGGGCTAATCATTTTTAAAATAGTGAATCTCTTTTTTGGAAAAACCACGGAAAATTAGCCCATGAGAAAAATTTAGCCCCTAAAATCATCCATGATGCTCAATCCCAACAATCACCATTTTAGAGATTGGATTTGGTTGTAGAAAAAAATTCAATAAAGGATATATTTTTGGGTGCATTGATGGTTATCAGGGGAGGGAAATCAATTCATCTAAACTCAGTACTGTGAAACATCCTGGTGTATTGAGCTTCAATTTCTAAAATACCTAAAGGCATATTAGCCAAGATCGGAAAACATTTTTTTCAATTCTTGTGGGTTGGGAATAAAGAAAAAGGTGGAATCACTCTGGAAAAGTGGTCAAATCTAGCCATGCCCATGGAATTAGGGAGATGGGGCAGCAAAATCATTTACTAGTTCAGTAGATATCTTGCAACAAAAATTTTATGGAGACTGATCCATAACAATTTTTTATGGGGTAGAGTATTGGCATCAAACTACATTCCATGCATGACATTCATAGAGTGGATCCGATTTCCCAAGAAATCTTCACTCATGGGGGATTCACCTTGTTGACTGATATCTTATCACGTTCATTCATAAAGGGGGTTTTTAAATTGTGAAAAGTAAAGTCAATATATTGTAGGTATTAGGGGGGGATGTGGTGTCTCAAGTTATTTATAGGTATTGGGGGGTATAAAAAGGGGTGTCAAGAAAAATAGGGGTTTATTTTAATATTGGAAAGATGTATTGAGAGGGGGGTTCAAAAAAGGTATTTTTGGTGGTATTTATCAATATCTAATGAAATTAGGGATATTCTTTAATATCACATGAACACAGGCGCTATGTTACAAGTTTACTAAGTGAAGACCCCATGTCTTCGCTCAACAATTCGATATGTTGGAAGGCAATGGTCGAAGCTTTCCCATTAATTGGAAACTGGTTATTATGGAGCATGGGGAATGGAAAAAGTATTAGGATCAAGGCAGAACCTTGGGTAAACTCAGGGGAGGGATACAAAATTGCATAAGCCTTGGTGAATGCTCTTCATAATTGTGGCATTTTCTACTTAAAGGATTCCTCTATTGGAGGATCTGATCGCATTGGTAGAAGTTTATGGAAGATGGTTGATCTCTTAGATATAACAGGTGAGAATGTTGAGTTATGGGAGGGATATATAAAACTATTAAATTCTAATTTTATCACTCTCTAGGAGGATGAATAGGATGCACTTTTTTGGATAGGTAATTAGAAGAACGGTATTTACTTAGTGAAGTTGGGTTATTAGTTGCTAGCATAGGAAGATTTTGATGGGAGAGGAAATGGTGGTGGAAATTTATTTGGGAATCCAATGCGCCAAACAAAGAAAAATATTTCTATCATTGGTGATGGAAAAGAAGATCTTGACTTGGGACAACGGTCTGAAAAGAGGATGGATTGGCCCCAACATGTGTTATCTATGTGAATCAGGAATGGAATCAGTCCAACACCTATGCAACAAGTTTGGCGAGGTTTTGCAAAAGAATTCAAAATACACGCTCATGTTCTAGGAGGCATTTTGGAAGGATGGATTAAGTCATGGAAGGAGGATATGGAAAATAAATAATTTAGTTCAATTCCTTTTTATGTTTATTACTTATGGTGATCCAAGGACAACTTTTTTTTTAGGATAACTTTTTACCTACATAAGTGGTGGTATGCTTGATCAACAAGCTCTCAGTGGAATTAGGGTTGGAGATCAAAGCTCAAAAAATCATATCGCCCATAATGTTGACACCAGTGGAAGGGGTTCCTTGGGACATTTTTGATGAGGCCAGCCAGGGGCACCCTTTCAAATGTCTTGCAGAAGCAGTCTTGTTCATCTTCAGCACACATTATTTCAAAATTCGATATGCGATGGGTAAAGGTTAAAACATGAAAGTGGAGATTTCTTCCCTCTAGGATTTGTTGTTTCAGGTTGACATGCTAAATTTGAGGAAGATACAGGAACTTGACAATTCTCAGGTCACAATTGATTGGGTCAAGGGGAATTATCAGCTTCAGGTGGGGCGACTTCAACCTCTAATGCACCAGATCCATTAATTTCTGGAAAATTTAGAGTGGTACTCCTTTTATCGTGCACAAAGAGAGCTAAACAAGATGGAAGATAGGTTTTCCAAGGAAGCCTTGTCTTTGAAGGATGGTGCTTTCGTAATCCGGGAATTTTATGATAGTTGGTTTTTTGAAGAAATATCTTTTTCACTATAATTCCCTCGGATATTTTGGGACATAAATGATGGCTTAAATTTAAATCTATGATTAAAGTGAAATAAAATAATAAGCAAGGATAGAGCAAAAATAGGGGGTTTGGAAAACAATATGTATATTCTACATTTTATGTTGGAATACAAAGTTTTTTCATTCTCGGAATATATATATATAGTGTGTGTGTGTGTGTGTGTGAAATGGTTGGGTGGGGAAGGGGGGCAATTCCCTTAATTTCCACCCCCACCCCACCATTCTACTCATGCTGAGTCCACCTCTCCTTTAAGCGACATGTAGGAGGTTAATGTGAGGGCATGAGGGGGGAAGTTGGGGCTTGACACGGGCATAATGGACTAGGGTAAGGGGTGTGAGGGTGATTAATGGAATTCCACCTAAACTATTTCACACCTTTCTTTTCATTTGCTAAATTTTTTAATTTTATTTCTTTTAATGTGTTTTCAAATTGTTTTTTTTAATAAAAAAAATTAACATTTATTTTTAGTTTTTTTTTAAATGTATTTGTATGGTTTCTTTTTAAATTATTTCCTATATTTTCTTTAATTTTTTTAATGTTTTATTTTTTTTAATTTTCATTTGTTTTAAACATGTTTTTTTAATAATGTTTTATTTCCTTCTCAAATTTTCTTTATTTTTTATTTTCTTTTATTTTTCTTTTATTTTTAATTAAAACATGTGCCTTTTTTTATACTTTAAAAAAGACTTTGTTTTTTTCCTTCTTTTTTCTATTTGTTTTCCTCTTTTTTTCATTTTTTCCCTTTCTATGATTTTGTTTGCAATATTACTAGCTTTTCGATCCATGGTGTGATCTCTTTTCGATTTGGAGTAGTTATTAGGACTTTGGTTGCAACGATACTAGTTGTTGATGTCATGGTTTCAAAAAAGTTGCAAATTGAACTTGAAAAAAAATGGTGGATGTGTTACTAATGGCACCACTTTTCAATTCAAGGGTTCACTTTAATATTTCGGTTGCAATGGTACTAGTTGTTAAGGCCATGGTTCCCTACAAATTGTAATTTTAACCCCCAAAAAACAGGTGCTACTAGTATCATTTTTTTATTTATTCAATGGTTGTTTTTTAAGGCTTTTGTTAGCAACATTACGATGTTGTTAAGGCCATGGTTGCAAAAGGTTGTAATTTTAATCCCCAAAAAAGGGGTGCTACTAGTAGCATCTCTTTTCAAAATTATGGTAAAAAGTGTCGCTAAATGCAACCTCTAAAAAAATGAGAACTCTAGAGGATTCTTATAAAGTTGGTATAGATATATATGACATTAATAAAATTATCTTATCTTATGTTATCTTTAAATCTCCTTTATGGTTATTTGAGGACTTGTTCATATATGGTTATTAACATAAAACATATACATATGTTTTATGTTAATAACCATATATGAACAAGTCCTGAAATAACCATAAAGGCTCTTTAAAGATAACATAAGATAAGATAATTTTATTAAATCCCTACTAATCCTTATAAATAGGTCAAAGGGACTACTAAGTACATTAGAATCATTACATAATGGGAATGCAAGTGTAACTCTTATAGAACCATATCTAATGCGAGTACAACTCCTATAGAACCATATCTAACCTTTGAGGTCAAATATGGCTCTCATTAAGAGGTTACATGCACTAGGGAAAAAAATAAGGGGTTGATGATCTAAAATAAATGTGTATGGATCATAAGACATGAATGGGCTTAGAAGTGTTCAATTCAAGAAAATAATTCAATGGCATGAGAAATGATACATTTCCTCTACCAACCAAACATCACTTCCATTACTAAATTTAACAATTTAACAAAATGCCAAAATAATAAATCAAAATTTTCTTCTCCCTCCCCCTAAAAAGACATTTTTTTGTGTTCAAGATGTAGAGTATTTATGTAATAGACATGGTATTTATATGTGCTTAGTAATTGTTAGAGAGAGAAACCTAATTTGGGATTGGATGAGGGAAATAATTATGAATTGATCCAATAAGTTTGGATTAATAAGGATACATTTGTTTTTTGCATCACATGGTCTAGAGGCATCGATTTAGTTCGTACTCTCCCATGTAGATCTTTTCAATCATTAAATGTTGGTATTCAAGTGATCAAATTCCATTAACATTTCCTAGCTAGTTGCAATGTAGTTTAGTCAAATGAGTCTATAAGTACTGATTACAATGATTACATTGAACATTATTACTAGTAACTTATATTTACTTCATGGCTGCCCTCTTCTAGCTTCTACATATCCAAGTGAGAGACATTCAAAATGTAATGACATATCGAAATGTTTGGCTTGAAACACCCTAAAAAATATCAAAGAAAATAGCTTCATTATTAGAGAAGGTGGCCTCGAATATTAAAAATATTTGTTTCTCAAATCATGTCCTCTACACACTATCCAATTGGAATTTGGTAACCCATTCTCAATCCAATGCTAAAAAAAAATTGAAACCTTGACATGATTTCAAACATGGATATTAGAAATTCCAATAGAATGATCAACTAAGTGATATATAATATAGAGAAACCTTTTTTTGACGACTTAACACCATACTTAGTCGCACAATTTATGAACAAATGCATTAGCAACCTCATTGTAAGCCATTCAAGTTATCTTCAAACATTCTTCGGAGCCAATTAACCTTTTAGAGTCATTTGGAGAGAGAGAGAGAGAGAGAGACAGAGAGAGAGAGATAGAGAGAGAGAGAGAACAAATTTGTTAAACCACCCATGAGGCCAACTGGCCTATGTGACCAAGATGCTCACATAAGCCATACACAAAATTTTAAAAAATAAAGAAGAAATAACAAATAAGCTAAAAAATCTACTTTATTCTAAGAATTGAAAAAGTAACTTTATTATATTCCTAAACATCACCATTGAAACAAATACATTTGGGAGCCCCACACGTGTAACTAGTGTCGAGATTCTTCATAATGTGGCCTAGATTCAAACTATGCATCTTCAAAAGTGAAATTGATGCCATGATCATTGGCCATGAAGGGTCTGACCTTAATGGATGTGTCAAAACTTTCCCAAGTGATGGAACTTGATGATTGGGTTGCATCCAATGGAGTCATTTATTTGGGTGAATGTTCGAGCTAAACTGATTCCATGTGGTACCTATAGTCCACTTATCCATGAGAATTTATTTTCTAAGCATGGTTTTCTAGTTGGATATAGGAAAATAGGTGTCAAGGAGGCTAGTAAGAATCTCACTAGTGGACTTGATAGAGATGACAATGATGAATTTACTAATGTATCTGGCATTCGAAATCATGTTTGCAATTACACTAGTATCATGTTCCCATTGGTCATGGTTGATGACAACAATGAGGAGTTGGGTTGAATTGACATAAAGATCAAGAAGAGGCTCTCGTACATCATAATAATTATAAGGAAATCCATTCATGATGGATTGGCATATTTTTGTCTTTTCTTCTAATGAGCGATTGCAAAATGTTTGTAAATATTACGCAATGTGTTGGATCTTAGCCCAATTTGGCAGAATTCATGGAAAAATCCATTTCTCTAGTGAGAGCATCAACTAGAGTGGTTGTACCCATTTAATTGTTAAGATCCACAAGAGAAAGAGGGGATCAAATGGAACAAACCAGCAAATTATAATTGCTTGAATGAACAAATGACCTCTTAAAATCCTAATCAAAGATGCATATGACAAGTGTGTCATTATATAACACTAACTTACGGTATGGGTACGATGGGGCACCATTTTTTCTTTTCTTGGAAAAGTTATCTGAATTGGTCAAACTAGTTTGTGAACTGGCTAGATTAGTTCACCAACTAGTTCAAGGTAATTAGGGGTAATTATGGAATAAGTAGGGAATAATTAGATATTATCATTATAAGTTAATTAGAGGTTAATTGTTTGTAATTTGTGGTATTTATAGGTTAATTAATGGTAATTTGTGGTATTTAGAGGTAATTAGGGGGGAATTAGAGGTATTTTGTGGTAATTAGGGTTAATTGGGGGAATTTAAGGGTAATCTGGGTTAATTATGGGTAATCCATGGTCAATTAAGGTTTAATTAAGGGTAATTTGAGCTATTTAGGGCAATTAGGGGTTAATTTGTGGTAATTTGTGGTCAATTAGTTGTAATTAGGGGTTAATTGGTCAAAATTAGTGGTCAATTAGAGGTAAGTAGGGATAATTAGGGGTAATTATGATAGCAAACTAAATTGGAGATACACATCTTAATACAACATTTTCAACCTACCTTCATAAAAAAAACTCCAATTCAAACTTGATACTTTCCAAGACAATTTCTAAAACTATAGGGAGCCATGGAAGCTCACTTTCTTATGGAACTATTCTGTTTTTCTAGCCTTACATGATGCTTTAGTTGCATTTGTTAGGATATGTTATTTATTTTCCTATCTATAGACCTTTAGTTTCAGGGTTTTGTTGTTCGAAGTATGCAATTTATATTTTTGTGTTTCATTAGTTCTCGGTTTCTTGTTAGGGTTATACACACAATAAAATATAAGATGTCCCTTAAGGTCCTAGTGTTCAAACTAAGGTTCTCATACCACTTGTTGCACCCTTGAGATTAACAACCCTAATTAAGCTACCATTGTATGTATTCTAATGAACTCACAAACAACTTAGGTTGTGATAGTTATAACAACTTTGTTCTCTAAATTTTTTTTCATACATGCAATCAAATAGATGTAAAGCATAACTTGAACCTTCTATTTGCAAGTATCAATGGTTAATTCTCATAAATAAATAATTTGAAATTTGAAATTTAACTGAGAACCTCAACAACATACCTATTTAAATTTGTAAACAATGAATAGATTAAATAACTACAAAAAAACACATCCTTAATAAGTTTGAATTTATGTGGTTGTAGTGTAGTCTAATTGATAGAAAAGTACCATCAAATTCTTCCTTTTCTTCTTACCCAGAGTGGAAAAAGTATCCTCCTTGTCAACCAAGAGCCTACTCTGCTTCCTATATCTAGGAAACCACTTTAGTTTCCTATTCCTCCTTTCTTATGGCTCCAAGAACAACAACGCACAATAGGTCTCTTAAATAGAATATCACAAATGATTCTTTCTTCCCAAAAATTTCCAAACTCAATAATACCCAATTTCTCAAGAAAATATCAAACTTCGTATCATCCCTCAACACTTCATCCTCCCACTTATTTATCATTATCCCATACAAATCCTCTCAATCCTCCTCAACTACTATCATTATTAGGATAACCACCTAATATTGTTAATGTCCTAGGCAATAAATTGCAAAGGTAAGATAATTCTTCAACCACATGCTGAACAATTAGTACCTTTGACCTTTATATTAAATTTTTTAACAACCAACCATGCTTCACTCCAACCAATCAACAATTCAATGAATGGCTATCTTCCTTTCAAATATTTTAAATGCACACAATTTTATTTCCATAACATCAATCAATCAAGTAGTTGATAAACCTAATTAATAGGTAATTCATGACATAATCATATTAGTGTATGTGCACTAGGTATGGTTAAGTATCTAGCATACACATACCTTTTTCATGCACTGATAAAAGTGAGAAATCAATGTTTCTAATGGACAATTATCTTATGTCCAAAATCACACATGCATGGTAGTAATTAAAATAACACATTATTTAATACTTTCAATAAATAAAAAAATCACAACGATTCAATAAACATGTTATGTAGAAAATCATACAACAATTATCAGAAATGAACTATACAAGCATTATAAGCATTGTAAGGAATCTAAGTGCATCGCTAAATAAGTAAAGGATGACACAACCAGTTCCTATTAGGATCTTGACCAACTCAAAATCAGCCAACACTGAATCATATCTACTTCCATCTCCATATCCTCCTTTGCCACAATATGTCAAAGTGTCAACTATATCGACCTAGCTCTAGATATAACCATGGAGTGGAAGTGTCAACTATATTGATCTAATTTCCCCATCAGGAAACCAACGAATGTCATCACATATCTATAGGAGCATGGTTAACATTAGACTCCCATGACCCTAGGTTTCAAAGGATACATGATGGGTAATGCCTCCATGCACCTAATAGAACTAAGCTCAACATTCTAATCATAGATTCCCAACGATATAGAAAAAATGATGTTCTAAGAGCCATGTCATCAAATAACCACTCCAAGCAAGCCTTACTTCCTTTAAAAACCAAACTCACTCACAAATTATAATAGTGTTTAAAAACATTATTAAAACCACAAGTCAAATTCATAACATGTATCTATATTCCTAATGTTTATGACATTTGATTTATCTTTAGACTACAGACATTCAAATCTTACATAGCCCATCAACCTTTAGGTTATCTAACAAAGGACTTAGATACACACGCATATAACATTTCCATGTAATAACCTATCTTATATATTGATGTTCAATCGAGAAAAAATATTTTCATTTACAATATGCATCTCATCCATATACAAACACAAGAAAATCATGTAGTATCAATGTAACAACACCTTGAACATTTTAATTACATGATTAAATGGAATCAAATAAATATGATCATTATAAAAATATAATGGAAAATACATATATCGTCAACACATAAGTAATATCGAATAGATCTATATGTCCACAACACCAAATGTCTTCATAGTCTACTTGAGTCCAAACAAATACTAATAGAGTGAATTACTAAGATAAGTAAAAATTAGAGGTGTAGCTACCTAAGGCAAAAATGTGGGATGCTACGAAGACAAAAAAGCATGGAGGACTTTGCAATAAATATTCCAAGCTCAATATTATTAAAGGAATAATAATCTATAATTGTAGCCCTTGTCTTTGAAGATGAAGGAGTGATAGTTGCAAATCATGTTAGAGACTTTATGCAAAATGTTGATGAATAATGTTGCACTAACTCTGATGAAAATGATGACAAGTTGTTTGAACCCAAAAAAAGGACATTCAGAGAATTTTTTACTAGACAACAAGAAATTGAAGTAGCAACTACAGGGAAGGTAGCCTTGCTAGAAGAGAACTATGAGTTTAGATCCAATAATAAGATAAGGATAATATCATAAGTACATAACAAGAAGTGGTTATTTACAAGAAAAATGGTCAGTAGAAAAGGGTGGGAAATTCGAAAACCACCACCACTCATACTTGGTTAAGTTTTTTGGGCAACAAAAACAAGTCATATTATGAAAGGAAGAACCAAATAATGACAAAGTGATAGTGCAACTAGGAATAGAGAAGAAGAAGAAACTAATTTAGAGGTCAAAGACTTAGAACAACTAAGAACAACATCACACATCAGTAGAGACAAAGGAGGAGGAGGCGATAAAGAGCCCAAAAAGATAAAGGATCAGGTGGGCACAAAGATGATATTCTAGAACAAAAAAATAATAACCCCAAGGAACATAATGAAGAAGATTGAGGTGGTATAAAACATAGAAGAATATATTTATTTGTCAAGCACCAACAAGATTTAGAACCACCATAGGCCCAACAACACATCTAACCACAAGAAAACAATCACTAAACAATAGAAACTAGAAAAAAACGAATCCATTGATTTTGGCATTAAGCCAAAAGAAATAATAAATATTAAAAATGAGATAAGGAAAAAGTAGATAGTTGAAAGGAAAAATCATAAGGTTGTTGACATTAATGATAACATAGATGAAGGCATAATGATTCAAGGCATAATCATTGAAGAAGAAGAACTAGTGAAAGAAGAGGCAAAATCAAAGAAAGAAACAATAGGAAAACACAATAGAAAACTGTTTCTAGAAAACAAAATCCAAAAAAAAAGATGAAAAAAGATAAAATTGCACACAAGCTAGAAAGGGGGAATATATTAGTGAGAAAGTAAGGGCCTAAATAAGTGTCACTAATATAAGTATAGGAAAGATCATTGACATAAGCATTGGGATACTTATGGAACTGAACATTATTTAACATCATGCCCAACAAAAACAAGATAACTCAAACCAATATGCATCAAATTCAATCAACAACATCATTAGGGGCACTTACAACATCAACATCATTAGGGGCACTTACTGTAAAAATGGAAATGATAGACAAGACATTGTACAATCACCGGGGGACTATATATGCATATCATTACAAAACCTTTCACAATTAATATTCAAGTAGTAGGAAACGTTATTATTAGAATTCCAAGGTAAAATCACATATCTTGGAAGATGAATCCGAAGATCACATCAATATATTTAGTTATATATCATATTGATGAATAAATACACTACAAGTTTATATTTATTTCAGATTCTCTCAGTCCTCAGGAGCTTATTTACTATGGTAGTTTTCCATAGCATCCAAGTGTGCCCAAAACCGCATTATTCGCAGCCTGTCAGTGTTATTGCTTTTGCCTGAAGAAGACACATTGCCTCTGCACTCACATTCAAGTTGTTAGAAAATTTGAAACTATCGTCCATTGGGGTTTCAACGGAAGAATGTTTTCCACTCTGCTCATACCATTCCCAACGGCAACATTAGTGAACAACCCAACTATTTTGTCATCTTGTCATTCTCAGTCTCATCCCCACTCAATAGTTGATAATCGGTTGTGCCATTCTCCCTCCTCTTCATAGCTGAAGTTTGAGGCTTACCGTTCACTAGTCACCATATTTTCACTGTTAAAACCCATTTTCCGAAACCCTTGGTGTTCAATATCTCCTTACAAAATTGATTGATCCAGGAAATATATTTTACTATTAGATGTTCTTGCTCGGTGGGTTTTTTACTTACATTTTCATGATTGATCTCCCTAATCCGTTACCACCTTCGATGAGAGTAAGAGAAAGGGTTTTTTCTATAGTGTTTTTTGCTCGTAATCAATGGAAAACAAAGATCTCGATCTCTCCGATGTAGCAAATGAACCATGTGAGGAACAGATCTCCTCGATCGGATTTTGTATAGATAAAGTGTGAAGGAATTCTTTGATACTTGAAAGTGTTCATCTAGATGGTTGTTGACCTCCCCTCAGTTGGTTCGAGTTCACTCACGCACCAGCTCATCCACCACTCTTCCACGTGACCTAATTTCCTCTCACTAAACCCTAATTCATGGGCTCCTGAACCTAAGCATGCCCCTCGACCTCAATTATCCTAACCATGCCCACTATCGACTAAACATGCCCCTCCACCTCAATTATCCTATGCTACTAGCTTTCTTCTACAGTTCCTTTAGCTTTCTTCTACAGTTCCTTTATTGTGCTTTGCTCTTGTCATGTTTTAATTCTCTTCTATAGTTTGTTTATTGTATAAATGGATCCAACATGTTGAAAAATCTTTGGGGCACTCTGATTATACAAACTTAGTCACTCAAATCTGAAATAAATTCTTTTCACATCTCTCCACACAACTCCCTTGGTATTTGATAATATCCGCATCTTCATTGATTTCTCTCAACAAATCTTATCTCCATTGATTTCTCTCAACACTTATTTGGACACATACACATACCTCTCATACATTTTATCTCTATTGATTTGTCTCAACACTAATTGTCTTTGAACATTATATAACACATACTATGTTTTATATAATATAACACATACATCTCCATTGATTTCTCTCAACACATCTTTGAGCATGTACACATATCTCTTATACGATCTTATCTCCAATATTTTGGGGGGGGAAGAACTCATGAAAATGTGGTAATGTGTAGACAGTTGGCATATTTCTTTACATAGTGTGTTGGGAAATTTTTAATTTCTATTATATTTATATTGAGGCTTTCCTTGAGTCTGGTTATTGTTGGAGAAAAAGCAGCCTAGTTGAATTTATGAATCACTTTATCACCTTTTATAACCGCTCCAATAATCGAAGTTAACCCAAGCAATTCATTTGGGCATACTGTTTTTGCTTATATTAATATCAATCGTAAGGATCTTCTAGATCTGCTAATCCTTGTCAGTAGATAATGACTGACACTAACCTGATATATGCACATGGACAAATAGGAACTAACCAACTAAGGCTTAGTACACGGTTAATGCAGTAAATATTCTGAGACGGGTCACCAACACTAAATCGTGAACCATTGATAATTTCTTCACCAAACCTTTGGCCCAATCTTCGAAGTAACTGTCCAAACAATTTTTAAACTTTGCTTGAGTTTGAATTTTAAATATCAACCAAACAGGAATTCAAATTATGCCAAAAGTGCATACATGCTTCCACAAATACACCTAAATCTTCGTAGTAGGAATCAAATCTTTTCCTTAACTGCTCTACATAACATATATCTAAACATTTATTCTTGTACGGTTTAAGACAAATAGATATTTGAAGATTGAACTAACAAGCGGATATTGATTCTAGGCTTCAAGTTTGAGCACTGTAGGGAAACCTCTCAGCCACGCCAAATTTGGTGAATTCCAGGAATGGCACCGCTCTTAGTCGTTATTTCATTATTTAAGCCAGTTTTTAGCTATGGTTTGATTCCTAGGTGACTCCATGACGTTCTTTACAACTTAAGGGGAACGAGAACATACTTGATGAAGAGGAAACAATTTGGATTTTTCCAAGTATTCAGACGTTCTCCGTGCTTGGCGAGAGAAACAAATATAATATGTTTGTTCCTTTGACATATCTAGCTTCGATTTGATGCATCCATGGTATTATTTGCAACTTACATAAAATGAGGGTTTGCCCTGCTCTTGCATCTTAAATTTAGGGTTTGTTCGATTATTTAAACCTGCTCATGGTTTGATTCCATAAATAAATCAAAGAATTTTGTTTTACTGTAATATAATGGCAACACTCACTCAGAGACAATAGGGCTCAGATTCCTCCTCTCGAGGAAGAAATATTGGTGTTTGAGAGGGGGATATGCGTAAGGAATCTTCATTTTTTATATTGTGCTTTGATTTTCCTTTTGAGGTCAATTGCTCTTAGCCTGGATTCGGATTCAAATGATGTAGTTAAGGGGTTTGAATTGTATTTATTGAGGCCACAACAAGAGGAGGATTCTCCACCAAAAGATAACCTAAAATAAAGAATTCACTTTATAAATGGCTTAATCCATTTTTAATTCACTTTATAAATGGTGTAATCTAGGTTTCACAGGGTTCGTTGCATTTGATGCAAGAAGCAGAAAAGGGAAAACAATTTTGTAGTTGCGCCCGAAAACAAATCTAGGAGTGCTTCTTTTAACATAGAGTACAAGGATACGAATAGGGAATGTAAGATGTATTCCCTCCACATAAACGATGGAAAGTAGATTTGGTTGGAAAAGATGTACCAAAAGAGTCAAATATGGCTCCACTCACGTAGTTCATGTGGATGGGTAAGCCATAAGTCTCAGTTTTGAAACCAGGCTCTGATACCAAATGTAAATCTCTTTACCAGGGATTCATGGTTAGACATGGCAATAAATCTAGTTTCAGTATACAAGACTGCAAATTCTAGCAAATTGATCAATTAAATCAGTTAAATCTAAGTACTCACATAATCCATTTTCAATAAATATTTATGAATCAGAACTTTGATCTAGATCAAAACAATAATGTAGTGAAATACCCGTCGAAGAAGTTTGTCCCGAGTTGTTTCATGTTGCTTGTTGTGAACTTGCCTGAAGCTGCCTAATTTCCTGAAAACAAAATGTTTTCCTCCCATCCATCTAGGAACAAATCCTTTCCGACTCCCTAGCTCCAGGAATCCTTGCGGTTTCCTGGCCCCCGAGCCCAAAATTCCAGCAACCAACCAATCTCATATGTGACCAAAATTTTCCAAACCAATTTCTTTCCTCACGGTTTTTCTCCTCCATTCTCCTTTCCGTCCCTTTTTATTCTCTCATTTCCCCCTCCCCTCTAACATAACTTGTCCCTCTTTACTTCCTTCTCCTCCCTCATAAATTCCTATCTACCCTTACAAATTCCCCAACACACATAATATCATAAATAATCATTTCATTTATTGTTACATAATTTAATTCGTTAATTAAATAATGATCAAATCTAATTATTTAAATAATATAATTAGTTAAATAATCTAATTGAATTAATTAAATTATCGATTTCAATTATTTAATTTTCTTTATTACATTAATGACTTAAATTACATTGCTTAATTATATTTATTAATTAATCCATTTGGGGCATTACATCTCTCATGAGAGAGGCCTATGCAAGTTTAATCCACCAAGAAAAGGAGGCAGACACCCCATCGTCGATCTATCATGACACCATGGGTTTCACAGAGAAAGGGACTTCACTCAAATGGGGTGAAGTCTTCCAAATGTTTAAGAAACAAAGTTTCCCTGTAGAAGAAAAATATGAAGACGCACTCATGACCTTCAAGAACGTTCGAAAATCGGGGGTTACATGGGGTGGAAGCTCATGCATCAGTTTTTCCATGTGCAGACGCAATCTCATGGATAGTCCAACATGTAGACCTAGCAAACTTATGATTAGAGAGTTAGAACATAGATACTATACTTATGGTAATTGTTATCCCTAATTAACACCACATATTCAGAGTAATATGATAGTGCAACATGTTAGTTAGATGAAACAATTGAATAGTGCAACAACCACAATCGAGTAGTCCAAGCTGAGCAATTTAGTAGTCTATTCAAGTAGCCCGGAATCCAAGCGGAGTATCAAAGTCAAGCAACAATGTGACTAGCCTAGCCCTGTCTCCAGCCCAACGGAGTAGAGTTGAGCAACGTATTATCCAAGTATCCCAGCCCAGCTATGACTGGCAAAGAATCATGGCTCCCTGTTGCACATATGGTAGTATCACCCCTTACTTCGCATGATAAGCAACCATTTGGGTAAAACGGACAAATACATCTGCAATGCCAAGGTGCAACCCATAACATCATTTCAGGCATCTGACATAGCCTCATACTATCACTTGGAGAAAGGAAATTTGTTGTTAGATTAAGATCTCATCATGAAATTCCCGCAAAAGGAAAAATATTGTGCAAAATCTAATACAATTCTGACAAGACATTCAAAATAAGACCATCAAGTGAATATCCCACCAATTCATTGAAGATGTCGTACCAGTATGGCATACATTTTTTTGTAGGTTGTATGGATAACATGATGCATCAAAGTTTACCTTATCTCTAATGCCCCTTATATACTACTGCATTGACATGGGGTCATCCTTCAATTGGGATGATATTCTATTAGAATCTCTAGAGGACTCCATAAGAACGACCAAGGAGACTATCCATGACAAGTTTACCATTTTTCGCATGTCGTCCTACTCGTTGGACATGGTATGTGCATGCCATCAATAACCAAAGATTGATTGGTCTTGGAATCCAACCGACCCTCCCATACACATCTACTGCAAAGTGCACTAGAAGCACAAATATAGGATCGAGTATCACAAGATTTGTGACTACTTCTTGGCAACCATTTACCAGTTCATCTTCAATTCACCCACTCCACACATGGATGAAAAGGCCTAGGAAATAGTGTGAAGAATAGGTGATCAATATCTCCTAGAGTACGGGACATACATAAGGATATATGGAGCCATTGAAGCTCCTCATCTGCTCCCCAGGCTTTTCCCTCACAAGTTAGTGCTATAGTAAATTACATATTAGACTATGATCCATAGATTCGAGGCTTCACTATATAGAGATAAGAAATCCATATGTCCCCCTTTACCATTGTGGGTTAGATAGTACTCCTTCAGAGGCATTAAACAAACTCAATTTGAGCTAGACATGTTTTTATCATTCCACTTCGGGGAAGAAATATTCCGAAGACATAACCCGAAGGGAGTGGTCAAGGAATATTGGAGCAAGCATAAACAAAATTGGGAATACACTTCAACCAAGTGAGAAGAGTAAGAGATCCATTTTGGCGCTCAAACATATAAATAAGTTATTTTCAGGAGGAAAGGTAAACCTCTAGGCAAGATCTTAGATTAAGAAAAATCCTGGGAAGAGGTACAAAAGAGAGATGAAGAAGAGGATGCAACATGAGCATTCAAGACTACATCCTCCACCATTGAATCAGATGCAGTAGTTGAAGAAGAAAAGAAAATAAAATCCACCACAAATGTTGTTGGATTACTGAAAGGGGGCGCGGGGGGGGGNTCAGTAATAGGGATTTTTAATCCTTTTAACCACAGTATGTAAGTGTTATTTATATTTCTAATCAATATACCATTATCATTCAACAAGTGAAGAGTAAATAAACCATGAACAATGAAAAATCATACACATACACAATACACCAATATTTTTAGCTGGAAACCTAATGCGGGAGAAAACCACAAAATCTCTTTAACAATTACATTAATTGGAAGCACCTACCAGAAGGAGACTACAACACCCTATGTTCTCTAGCTACAACCGAAAGGTGGCTACAAACACTTATCCTTGCCCCATCCTTCCGCCCTGAAATATAAGTGTCAAATTATGAAACCACTGCCACACTATCACTGCAAGATATACCATTGTAACTTGTTCCAACCTAAACCAACAACATGTAACCAACCTGTGCCACTGACATGTAACCAACCTGTACCTATACTCAACCTGTACCAACAAAACCCAACAAATACGCAACATGTATATTCTATATATCACATATGTACACATTGTATCTATACTGCAACCTGCATATGTACGTGGCCTATCTATACTGCAGCCTGCATACACCTTAAAAAATCTAGGGTTTTCACCTTTTCTGAAACTTCAAACACTTTTCTACCTATGTCACATTATCCTACAACCTGCCACTATGTCTTATATGTAGTTGTTCCCTGTGCATACATCATATTTTACATTCCTTAACCAAATGCATCTATGTCTCTCTAGTCATGTTCCATACATGTGTCTACAATTATGAACAAGTGTAATAATCCTCACATAGACTAAAAACCAAACCTTTATTGATATTCAACTCTAATGTTCCTCTTTGCAACTTGTTCCCATAGAAAGTGATACTTGATTGGAATGTGCTTCGTATTGGAGTGAATCACTGGATTCTTTGAGATACTGATGGTGCTTGTATTATCACAATATATTGGAATGGGATCATCATACTCAACTTGTATATATGTCAGAGTTTGTTTCATCCATAGAACCTGTGTACAACATGTTGTTGCTGTAATATACTCTACTTCGGATGTAGACAATGATACTGATGACTATTTCTTTCTTAGCCAAGATACCAAACACTCACCCAAGTAGAACATTGCTCCACTTGTGCTTCTCTGGAAATCAATGCAACCTGCCCAATCTACATCTGTAGGCAATAAGTGATAAATCCTTTCCTTTCGGATACCATAATACAAACTCTTTAGTACCCTTGAGATATCTGAATATCCTCTTTACTGCTAGAACATGTGATTCATTTGGTGCTACTTGAAATCGTGCCACATGTTCAACTTCTTGCATTACATTTGGTCTGGATGTTGTCACATAGAGTAAGCTGCCAATCATTGACATGTACTGCCTTTGATCTATAAACTTTGAACCATCATCTTTACTTAACTTGCAACTGGTTTGAATAGGAGTATTGACTGGTTTGCAATCTTCCATTACAAACCTCTTTAGCATTTATCTGATATACTTGGTTTGAGAGATAAAAATTCCTTGGTTTTTTTTACATATCTGAAGACCCAGAAAGAAGGATAGTTCTCCAAGCAATGACATTTCAAATTCATTCTGCAAATTGTTTGCAAATTTTTGGCTCAACCTGTCATCATCACTTCCAAAAATAATATCATCAACACAAACTTCAATTAATAAAATACTATCTTGAGTTACCTTGATGTAGAAGTTGTTGTCTGCATTTCCTTTTCAGAACCCTTCATGTTGTAGATATATGTCCAGTCTAGAATACCATGCTCTGGGGGCCTGTTCTAAACCATACAAGGCCTTCTTCAATCTACACACATAATCTTCATTCTCTGACAAATGAAATCCTTATGGTTTCTCAATGTAGACTTCTTCTTCTAGTTCCCCATTCAGAAAGGTTGATTTCACGTCCATATAATACACTTTAATATTCTTGGAGCATGCATAAGTTAGGATCAATTTGATTGCTTTCATTGTGGAAATTGGGGCAAGCGTCTTTTCAAAGTCGATACCTTCAACCTGTGCGTATTCTTTAGATACCAATCTATCTTTGTCCCTCGTAACCTTTCCATCTTCATTCAATTTATTTTTGAAGACCCACTTTGTACTTATCACATTCTTGTACCTTGGTATTAGAACCAATTCCCAAGTGTCATTCTTCTCTATCTGATCCAACTCTTCATCCATGGCCTTTATCCATAATTCATCCTTGCTGGCTTCTTCAAAATTGTTTGGTTCAATCGAAGATAAGTGTGCTAGGTGCAGTTGTTTTGGTAGACAAATTCTTCTTCTAGTCTCAATTCCTGCATTTTTGTTCCCGATAATCTGATCTGAGGGATGATTCTTCTATATTTGTTTGCTAGGTGTCTTTGGAGGTACTTTTTGTTCTTTCTCTTCTACTTCTATCTGATCTTCTTCATTTTCCCCTTCTGCTACTTCTTCATCCTTTACTTCTTCTTTGTGTACCCGTTCTCCTTTTCTTCTTCATTTATTTTCCATCCACCTGTCTCATCAACTGTCACATTGGTGCTTTCCACAACTTTTTTGAGCCTTAGATTGAAACATTTTTATGCTTTTCGTATACTCAAGTAACCAACAAGTATGCTTTCATCCACACGCGAGTCAAACTTTCCCATTCTGCCATCTTCTCTTTTCATGTAGCATTTGCTTCCAAAAACTCTGAAGTGTTTCACATTCGCTGGTCTTCCTTTCCATATCTCGTAGGGATTTTTATCACTGTTGTTTTTTAGCATTACTATGTTTTGAATGTGAATTGTTGTATGCATTGTATGTGCCCAAAAGACATATTCAAATTGGAATCCATTAACATTGTTTGAGCCATTTATTGTATTATCATGTTCTTCCTTTAGACAACTCCATTATGTTGAGGTGTCCTAGCAACCAATAATTTCCGTTTTATTCCATGCTTACTGCAAAAATCCATAAATTCCTTTGAAGTAAAATCTCCTCCATTATCATATCTCAAACATTTGATTTTTGAATCCATTTCATTTTCAACCATTTCCTTGTATACCTTGAAGTTATCAAATGCTTCTAAATTTTTCCTGAGAAAACAAATTGTTATCATCCTTGTATAATCATTAAACAATAACATAAAATGTTGCTCACAGTTTAAACCCTTTGTTCTAGTTGGTCCAACTAGATCAATATGCACAATTTCTAGCGGTCTTGTTGTGGAGTATTCCTTTAATTTGAATTTGGTATTTGTTTTCTTTCCTTGTTGACAATGCTTGCATAAGTTGTTGGTTGGCTTCATGATCTAGGGAATTGCTCTAACTGCTTCCTTTTTGTTGACTTTGACTAGGTTGTCAAAATTTATGTGACCCATCCTTTTGTGCCATAGCCAAACTTCATCTTCCTTTCATAGACACCACTTTTCATTTCCAATTTCAATTAATACATATATGTTGTTTGAAGTTCTTACATTTGTGTTGTGAAAAGAAACAACCACCCTTTATTTTTCAAGAAAGTAAAGGGGCCCCCTTATTAATTTCGGTAATGTGACCTTGATTTATTCTTGGTTTTATATTTCTAGTGTATTTTATGTCTTTTTTTTTCATTTAGGCATTCTCATCATCTTCCTCTCTTCGATATATTTCCATTGATATGGTTTATTTTGTTTGATTTTCTTATATAGTCACGTAAATATTTTATTATTTAGGTGATTGGATTGGTTTTCATTGGACATTATTAAATCACAACAACTTGTTTAATTATTGGAAGTAGTTTTAATATGAATTCCTCACATTCCCTTTGTTCTAAAACAAGATTACGAGGAATATTTTTATCATTCAATAATTAACATATGATTCTAAAATGTGGTTTAATTGTTTGATTTAAATTTGTCAACAATTGAATGATTATTAAATTTTATGGAGTTAATTTCTTCAATTTGAAAAATATTCCCAAATCTCAAAATATAATGTCCAATCTGATATATTTAGAATATGTGATATTAATTAGATTAGATTTTATTAATTTTGGTTAATCAAGATTTGAAGATCTGGTAGATATCAATCATATTTGATTTTATTAATTTTGGTTAATTAAGATTTGAAGATATGGTAGTTCATATTTTAATAGATTTTTTTGTTATTAATTTAATTTGTTTTTATTATAGGTGTCTATTAGAAATCTGCAGTTCAACTATAGTCACCAAAATTTGCTCAATTGGAAAATTTGTATATGTTTCAGGAGGTGAATTTCCAACCTGCATTGCGAGAAAACGATGAATAATTTTCTCAAACGGATAAAAACCCATTTCCAAAATGGGGTGATTCACCTTCCAAGTGGGCCATTTTATCAGAAAATAAATAATTTCAAAGAAATTCTACCAAGAAGGAGGCATACTTTCTCATATTTGTTTTTACGCCCAACTCACAAGAATACATTTTACAGGTCAATTTACATGAGATCAAAGACAAATTTATGAAAACGGTTGAAAACCCACTTCAAAAACATGTCGATTTACCTTATCCTAAGAATATTTGTTCAGAATCCAAACTGTTTGGTAGATATGATGCATTCTTTGGGTGGTTTCTGTCCAAATTTAGTTTTCTGCAAATTTTGTAGTTGATTTTATTCCGAATTATGTAGCTAATTGATAAGAAGTTTTGGTTGACTCAAGGAGTATTCGACCTGAAGCAAAAGGAATGTATTAAAATATGTTTATTCATGTGTAAGGGGAGTTCCTCTTTTCTTCAATTTAGAGGCTCTGAGCACCGTTGTAAAGAGATTTTAGCTGTAGGTGAAGAGGAATACTCAAATCTGAGTTATTTGGGGGTTTTCTTTTCAAGATTCAATCTTTGTATTTGAGACATGGTTTTAACTATTGCAAATCTTTTCTTCAACAAAAAATATCATGATTTTGAAAGGAGTTTTGGAGATCTATTTGTAAAACAAAGCAATGAAATCATGTTTATTATTTGTATTCAAATACTTTTATTTGTTAATGCAAATTTTACTCTTTTAATGGAAAATATGTGCCAATTATTTCATATTTTTCACCGTTGTTTGATATGAGAATGATTGCCTATTAGATCAACTATATGATCTAATGGTATTATAGATATGTTATTTATTTATAATATGCTCTTGTGCTTCAATCCAATTTATGAGTAACTATTTACTTAGAAATTTGTCATTTGAAATAGATTTAATTGTCTTTGAACTATATGAACTATTTCTGCATTTTAATGGCCCATATTTTATTGTTTTAAATCTCCAAACAAAACATGTATGCCACTTATAATGCTAATTGTTTGAACTAATTCAACAACTTGAAATTCATCATAAAAACATGTATAATTCCCACTATATTTAAATCCTTGCATTTGGTATTAGAGAGCTATCTCTTGAGTATCAAGTTAGATTAGTTTCCTTTACTTTCCACATTGCATTTAGATTAATTTATTTCATTTTGTTGAAGTATCCTCACACAAGAACACTTTCATCCGTGGCTTAGTCGATCCCTTGTGTCAGCTTAAGGAATCATTCCTTGCAAGCTAGCTGCGAGAAGGTAATTCCTTCTCTTTTGTCTACTCATAAAAGAAAATATCGAAATACATTAGCAGATAGAAGGCCATGTACATATCTTTGTATATATAGATTAGATTAGTAATTAGCTTAAGTTAGTTTTAGATAAAGGTAAATGGACCTTTAACTAGTCAGAATTACTATCCCAAATGGATAAGGGCCCAATTAGGGCCCTGATTGGGTGATCTCCCTATGATGTTGAACATGTTCATTTTTGTCCATCAACATTTTTGGCGCTAGAAGGAGGGCCATCAACAAATGTGCATAATAATTTGATTTTTGTTTGAGCTATTGTTTTTAATTCTTTCATTTCTTTTTAATGGATCCTAATCTTGCTATTTGGAGTTGTATATTTAGTCGAGCATTTTGCAACACTCCAATAAATATAATTAATCACTTGTCAAAGGTAAAGTTTAATGGTGAGTCTAATTCTTATGCATTTGATCATGTTCATCAATTTATTTTAAATTGTAAAATTTTTGATATTGATGAGTGTGTTATGTGTAGGATTTTTACTCTTACTTTTACTGGCCAAGCTAAAGATTGGTGTCTTTCATTGCCAGTTGCCTCTATAGATAGTTGGGATGAATTTATACGAATGTTCCTACATAGATTTCAAGATTATGACTATGATCAGGTTTTCCTCAAAATTGAGAACTTGGGAAGAATTGAAAGTGAGTCCTATGACAATTTTCTTCTTAGATTCAAATTGACTTGCTTTAAATTTCAAGCCGACGATTTACCTTCTATGCATGAATTAATAGGATGGTTTAAAAAAATTCTTTCACTTCCTTGTATTAATCATAATGAACCTGAAGGTATAAATTTTCTTACTGTATTTTCTACAGTTGATGAACCAATTATTTCTTATGATATGGTTGATCCTATTGTAACAATCAATTAAAAAATTACTGAGGAGCTATTTCAGGAAATCATAAATTCATCTATGAAATCATAACTCATCCTGAAAATGTTTCAAATTCCAATACAATTGTTGTTTTCCAAAATAATGACAGTTGTTTCATTAGGAGTAACTTAACTGGTATTTCTGATATCATTATTAATACTTCTCAGCTCCATATTTCACAACATCTTGATAATCATTTTCAAGAAGGGAAATCTTTATCCAACCAAATTAATCCCTTACCCGAAAGTGATATTTAAGAAAATGATGGAGAAATGATATTAGAAACTCAAGAACAAGTCCCTAACAATAATAATCATTTTGAGAACAAAGAGACATTTTGTTTTATCTGTTCCAACAATCATTTTGCATTATACCCTGATATTTTTGTTGACATAAATTTGTTTGATAATCATTCAAGAGTTCCTCTTCATTTAAATGACATTTTACAAAAGAGCGGAACTGTCATAAGTCAAACAGATTATGGGTCTTTCATGCATAATTATTAGAGTAAGGAATCATTAATTGATCATTTTTTTTTTATAATTCTCATACATGTTCATCATCATATGCTTTTGTTTCTGATTGAAAGGAAATTAGTCAAGGTAGTGATTGTGAAATCATTTATGATAATGATTTAGAGGTTGAGAATAGTGAGGCACTTCACCCCCAGGTGATGGTTATGTCAGGTCATCATATTATTGATTCTCATAATCAATTTATATTTCAAGATCTATGGTATCCTTTTACTAATCATACTACAATTGAACTTCATCTTGAATCTTCTCATAATGATTTCAAATTTCAGGAAATAAACGTCAAGCCTATCTATGATTCTAATGACATTACTCAAGTTCCTATTTCTTATCATGATCTTGAACCTTTTACACAAGTAGAAGCTAGCATTAATTTTGATTACATTATTTCAACTACTACTTGTGCAAAATAAATTCTTGTAAATAAATCCCAACCCTCTTGTAACATTATTGTACATAATACTAATATTTTCTTATCCACTCTTTCTTTAAACCTTCTCCAATCTATAATGGATATTCATCCTTACTTTTATGATCCAGTAGAAATTTGGTTGGAGGGAATTTTTCAAGAGAGGATAAATAAATTTATTTTTATGAATTCATTAGTGTTAGATGTATATAAAGTGTTTAAATTTTCTTTTGGTAATTTAGTATTATTTTCACTATTGTTACTAATGTTTGATGTATACATATGTATAGGTGTGAAATAACTTGAATGGCTTCATTAGAAATTTGACTATACGTATTCATATTTCCATCGTAAAGTTGGAGTAGGAGTAGGTCTAGTTTAGCTTATATTTTCTTTACTTTAATTTTAGATTCAATAAACTGATGATCTTAAGCGTACATGAGCTTCATTAAATCTTCAACTTATTCATGCTTTAATTTTTATCATAGGAAGAAGTTACGTCTTCAAGTTAAGTCTCATACATTTATTTTCATCTTTTCATTATTTTCTTTAGGTTTTTATTTTAAATCTTGTTTTAGTGTTTGCTAATTTAAACTCTGTTTTTACAGGTCTTCAAAATTTTTCAAGAAAATATAGCACCCCTGCTTACTTGGAATGCACTCTCCTTGTTCCATGTGTTTCGAGTTAGGAAAAGAAACAATGATGCATACCAAATTGCAAACAAACTAAATTAGGGAGCTTCTAAACTTTTATGTTGCATTCATCCCTTCTGATTTAACTTCATTTTTTTTATTAGTGTTGCTACCTAGATTTTGTATTATGATTTGAATAAAAAGGCCAATCAACTTCAACTTTGCAAGAAATAATTTGTTAACATCCTAAATTAAGATGGACACACATGCTTTTCTTATTTTCACTCCTTTGTTGAGATCTGCTTTCATAAGTTGTCTTGTTGAAGTTTATTTTCATATTTGGTTTTTTATTTACCTTTTATTTTTCTTCAAATTTTCCCTTTTCTTTCTTTGTTTGCAATGATTGAAATTTTCTGTTTTGGTTTGTTTTTTTTTTGAGTGGATTTTGTGTTATGGTGAAATGTTTCCTACCCAACATTGGATGACCTACATAGGGAAATATTAAATCTCTTCTTTTCAATAGGATTAGATTTACCTAAAGGTCATCCATACCAAGTTTTAACTTTTCTCATACATTAATCGTTATTCATATGGAACATTATGATATGTTTCAAGTATCGTGAGATAATATTTAAAAAGGAAATAATTTCCGACATTCTTTACTTTGAATCCCTCCCACCCCCTCCACATTTAAAAGTCTCTACTTTGGTAGATGAAGAGAAGACTAGTGGGTTCAAACCTAAATAGTATCATATCTATTTCTTTAAATAGAATAGCTCTCATACCACCCCGCTCTCTTCACCCAATTGCTAAAATCAATTCTCCAAATATCAGTCAAAAGTGTGGCTTAAGAGAGTTATAAGCACATATGTGTGAGAAATGTGTGTAAACTCGTCGGAGTACTGAACAGGCTCGTTGGAAGCGGGTCAATGCATACATGGTATCAAGACAACTTCATCAGGGTACTGAACAAGCCTGTTGACAATGAAGCAATGTCAAGTAAAAGAGGTAATAGATGCATACTAATCCTTAAAGCCTCCTAGCTATTTTCATTGGCCAACAATAGAGAAAGAATAAAAGAACGATTATTCCCTATTTTAGAGATGGACACTCAATTGTTTTGATCTTTAAAAGCTTATTTTGCTTTGATTCTATCTTATGTGGGACCCTTGGGAATTGTGTCATGTGAGAGTAAGTTTTGAAAACTTTCATTTTGATCTTTGGTAAATTTAGTCCTATTATCTTAACCAGAGATAACCAATTCATCCCCGTGTGTCACCAATTGTTGTGGAAAACAACAACCACCCTTTATTTTCAAGAAAGTAAAGGGGCCCCCTTATTAATTTTGGTAATGTCACCTTGATTTGTTCTTGGTTTTATATTTCTAGTGTCTTTTATGTCTTGTTTGTCCTTTTGACATTCTCATCATCTTCCTCTCTTCAATATATTTACATTGATATGGTTTGTTTTGTTTGATTTTCTTATATAGTCATGTAAATATTTTATTATTTAGGTGATTGGATTGGTTTTCATTGGACATTATTAAATCACGACAACTTGGTTAATTATTGGAAATAGTTTTAAAATGAATTCCTCACATTCACTTTGTTCTAAAACAAGATTACGAGGAGTATTTTCACCCTTCAAGAATTAACATGTGATTCTAAAATATGGTTTAATTGGTTGATTTAAATTTGTCAACAATTGAATGATTATTAAATTTTGTGGAGTTAATTTCTTCAGTTTGAAAAATATTCCCAAATCTCAAAATACAATGTCCAATTTGATATATTTAGAATATGTGATATCAATCAGATTTGATTTTATTAATTTTGGTTAATTAAGATTTGGAGATCTGGTAGTTCATCTTTTAATAGATTTTTTTGTTATTAATTTAATTTGTTTTTGATATAGGTTTCTATTACAGATATGCAGTTCAACTATAGTCACCAAAATTTACTCAATTGGAAAATTTGTATCTGTTTCAGGAGGTGAATCTCCAGCCTGCATTGAGAGAAAACGGTGATGCATTTTCTCAAATGGATGAAAACCCATTTCAAAAATGGGGTGATTTACCTTCCTCAAGGGTCGTTTCCTCAGAAAATGAATACTTTCAGATAAATTCTATTAGGAAGGAGGTGAAATTTCCCATAATTGTTGTTACGACTAACTCACAAGAAAAAAATTTGCAAGTCAATTTACGAGAGATCAGAGATGAATTTATGAAAACGATTAAAAACCCACTTCAAAAACTTATCGATTTACCTTATAAAATCCCCTTACACATGAATAAATAGAGTTTGGATTCTGACCAAATCCTCTAATTATAAGGTAAATCAACAAGTTTCTGAAGTGGGTTTTCAACTATTTTCATAAATTAATCTTCGGTCTCTCGTAAATTGACCTGCAAATTTGTTTCTTGTGAGTTGGTCGTAACAACAATTCTGGCAAATTCCTCCTCCTTCCTAATAGAATTTATTTGAAAGTATTCATTTTCTGAGGAAACAACCCTTGAGGAAGGTAAATCACCCCATTTTTGAAATGGGTTTTCATCCATTTGAGAAAATGCATCACCGTTTTCTCGCAATGCATGCTGGAAATTCACTGCCCGAAACAGATACAAATTTTCCAATTGAGCAAATTTTGGTGACTATAGTTGAACTGCAGATCTGTAATAGACACCTATAACAAAAAAAAATTAAATTAATAACAAAAAATCTATTAAAAGAGGAACTACCAGATCTCCAAATCTTAATTAACCAAAATTAATGAAATCAAGTCTGATTGATATCACATATTCTAAATATATCAAATTGGGCATTATATTTTGAGATTTGAGAATATTTTTCAAATTGAAGAAATTAACTCCATAAAATTTAATAATCATTCAATTGTTGACAAATTTAAATCAACCAATTAAACCACATTTTAGAATCACATGTTAATTATTGAATGGTAAAAATACTCATAATCTTGTTTTATTAAAACTATTTCCAATAATTAACCAAGTTGTTGTGATTTAATAATGTCCAATGTTTTAACAAATTAAAACTATACATAAGGAATGTATAAAACTTTGTTTATTCATGTGTAAGGGGGTTTCTCTTTTCTGACATTTAGAGGCTCTGAGCACTGTTGTAAAGAGATTTTAGCTGTAGGTGAATAGGAACACTCAGATCTAAGTTATTTGGGGGTTTTCTTTTCAATATTCAATCTTTGTATTTGAGACAGGGTTTGCACCATTGCAATTCTTTTTTGCAACAACAAAGCTCATGATTTTGAAATGTTTTTTGGAGATCTATTTGTAAATCAGAGCAATGAAATCAGGTTTATTATTTGTATTCAAAACCTTTTATTTGTTAATTCAAATTTTACTCGTTTAATGGCAAATCTGTGACAATTATTTCATATTTTTCACTATTGTTTGATACGAGATTTATTGTCTATTATATAAACTATATGATCTAATGGTATTATAGATATGTTATTTATTTCTAATTTTCTCTTGTGCTTCAATCCAATTTTTGAGTAACTATTTACTTAGAAATTTGTCATTTCAAATATATTTAATTGTCATTGAAATATATTAACTATTTATGCATTTTAATGGCCCATATTTTATTTTTTTAAAGATCCAAAAAAAGCATGTATGACACTTATAGTGTTAATTGTTTGAAATAATTCAACAACTTGGCATTCAATATAAAAACATGTTTAATACCCACTATATTTCAATCCTTGCACTTGGTATTTTAGAGCTATCTCTTGAGTATCAAGTTAGATTAGTTTCATTTACTTTCCGCATTGTATTTAGATTTAGATTTATAGTTAGATTAATTTATTGTATTTTGTTGAAGTCTCCTCATGTAGGTGAAATTTCATTTGTGGCTTAGTTGAGCCCTTGTGTCAGCTTAAGGATTTCTTCCTTGCAAGCTAGCTGCGAGAAGGCAATTCCTTCTCTTTTGTCTACTGATAAAAGAAAATATCGAAATACATTAGCAGGTGGAAGGCCATGTACATATCTTTGTATATATAGATTAGATTAGTAATTAGATTAAGTTAGTTTTAAATCAAGGTAAATGGACCTTTAACCAGTCATAATCACTATACCAAATGGATAAGGGCCTAATTGGGCCCCTGACTGGGTGATCTCCCTATTATGTTGAACATGGTCATTTTTGGCCATCAACAAGTTGTTGCAACCAATATGCTTGAACCTGTTTTTCTTATCTCGCACTTTTGTGAATCAAACACAAGTTTGTGACCTTGGTCACACATTTGACTTACACTTAGAATATTAGGTTTCATATCTTCCACTAGTAGAACATTTTCTGCTTTGGTATCCTTGTTTCCAATTCTGACTGTGCCTCTTCCAATGATTCTAGTTGAGTCATTGCTTCCAAAGATATTGATCCATCTCTTTCCTTTCTAAATGTTAGAAACCTGTCCTCATCACTTATCATGTGCTTTGATCAGCCACTATCAACATACCAACCACATTTATTGTGTTTATCTTGTAGAGAGAGTGTGCATTCTTCATTGTTATACTGATTATGCTTTCTTATCCATATTCTCTGTTGAGGTTCTTGTCTGTGACTGTTGTTATTTTGTTGTGATTATCTAGGAGGGACTTGTAGCATTCCACTTCAATGCTCAAGGACTCGAACATGTTGTAGCTTCTTCTCTGTGTTTCACTACGCCTTCTTGGATAACAATTTTGTGCATGACTTTTAAAGTTGTTTCTGTTTCTGCTATTTTCTCTGCAATTTACAGCTTTATGTCCAAAATTATTACATGCATAACATAAACAAAAAAAGATTGTTTAATACATGGGAGTTGAAGATATTATGAAAAGAGTCACTCTTCTGAATCCTTCTTCTTCTTGAGGCCTTCTTGTTTATGACTGTCGCTGATTCTGAAATCAGAATTTTTTGGGTGGACAAGTCTCCCTGTGATCTTCCTTGTAAAACTTCTTGTCTCCTATGATTGTCTTCGCATATATTCTTGGACGTGTTTCTTGATATTCTATTTTGGAGTTTGATCCTTTTTTCGCTCGATTGTATCCAAGCCCATACTTGTCATGATTTGGCCTTTGACTGTTGATAATATCATCCAAAACTTTTGAGTCGTTCTGCATGTTTTTATTTTGAAGATATTTTCTCAATGTGACGATCTCTGCTTCCAAATTTCCTATGATCCTGTCTCTTTATTCTAACCATTCTTTGAGTGCTTCTTCAATTATTTTCTGCTTCCAAATTTCCAATGATCCTGTCTCTTTATTCTAACCATTCTTTGAGTGCTTCTTCAATTCTTTTGTCTTCTTCAACTTGAATTTTTAATTTAGTGATCATCTATTCTATTTATTTTGAGTTGGAACTTTGAGATTCTTCTTTTCTTTTTAGTTCTTCCTATAGTGACTTGTTTTTATTCTTTTACCTTTTTATAAATTCTATGGCACTCATCAATTCTTCTATGTAGTCAACTTCTGCATCTTAATATTCTTCTCCGGTGCCTTCTTCATCAAAATCTTATACTGCCATGAATATAACCCTTTCTGTCTCACTTCCATTATCTTCATCTTCATCTCATGAGGTGCTATACTCTTTTATGCAAAATATTTTCTTGAGGAATTTGTTTTTGGTTTTCTTGCCTTTGTATATTTGTTTACTACTTGAATCATCTTCTTCATTTATTTTCTTCTTCTTATGGGGACATTTGTTACCAAAATGACCAATACCTTTGCGGAGATGTAATGCATAACTTTGACATATACCGAATCACCAAGACCATTCAGATGTACATTTTTGGATTTTGAGTTATTTAGACTGAGTTTCCTTCCGTTTTCATTTGTTGGTGGAACTGATGGTTCTTTATATCCATCTACAATTGATTTCAAAACCTCAAATCCCTATGCTTGTACATATGCTTTCATCCCTCTTCTCCAGAATGCATAGTTCTATCCATTAAACTTTGGTATTCCATTTTTATACATATTTTTTCTCTCCATGATCTACCTTTCAGTGGTTAAAGTGGTTTCTAAAAGAACATGCTCGGATACCAATTGTTGGATTATTGAGAGCAGGGGAATTAGTAATAAATATTTTTAATCCTTTTAACCACATTATGTAAGTGTTATTTATCTTTATGATCAATATACCATTATCATTCAACAAGTGTAGAGTAAATAAACCATGAAAAATGAACAATCATACACATACACAATATACCAATATTTTTACGTGGAAACCCAATGCGGGAGAAAACCACAGAATGATTTTTCTTAAATGTATTTAAGAATTACATTCATTGGAAGCACCAACTTCCTTTGTTCTCCAGTTGCAACTAGAAGGAGGCTCTGACCCCATATATTTTCAGGATACAACCCGAGGGAAGCTCCAACTCCCCAATTCTCTAGTTACAACCAGAAGGAGGCTAAAACCCCTTATGTTCTCTGGCTACAACCAGAAGGTGGCTACAACCACCTATCCTTGACCTGTCCTTCCACCCTAAAATATAAGTGTCAAATGATGAAACCAATCCCACATTGTCACTATGAGATATACCACTGTAAAATTGTATCAACAACCTATAACCAACCTGTTCCACTGACCTGTAACCAACCTGTACCAACAAAACCCAACATGTACGCAACCTGTAAATGTTGCAACTTGCGTATGTATGTGCCCTGTCTATACTGCAACCTGCATATGTACGCGACCTGTCTATACTATAACCTTTGTATACCTTCATAAATCTAGGGTTTTCACCTTTTCTAAAACTTCAAACACTTTTCTACCTCTATCACATCAACCTGCAACTTGCCACTGTGTCTTATCTGTAGTTGTGCCCTATGCATACATCATCTTATACATTCCTTAACAAAATGCATATATGACTCTCTATTCATGTGCCATACATGTGTCTACAATCATGAACAAATGTAACAATCCTCACATAGACTAAAAATCAAACCCTTACTGATATGAAGCCTCAGACCATACAAATAACTTCACAACCAAAACCCTCAACCATGTACCAAGAAATACTACTATGTCTCAACACTTGAACCAACAAGATGAACCAATGAATAATACCAACATACCAGTGTTGTATTTCTATATATATAGCTCATACCATAAGTTCCATACATCCAACACCCTCTCTAGGGAAAAACCTCAAACTCCCATAACCATATCTCATGGAGACAACAATATCCAAATACACATAAGAATATGACATACTTTTTGAATCTGTAGATAGATCTACCATACCTTATCACTATAGACCTTCATGGGATCTTGCTTTCAGACTCTGAGAACCTGGCACCCTCAACAACTCAAGATTTCATGGATTTTCCCACATGTACATGCCATGTTATACTTCCAGCTCGGGTACATACACACCCTTCTCCACTGCAGCCCGCGTACACCTAAAAAACAAGGGTTTTTTTTTTTAGTATTTCTGCAATTCCAAAACTTTCACCGTATACCCTTCATGCTACTTGAGACTCGTGTAAATTCATAAGTATCAATTAATACCTACAATAAAACTTACACAATAATAGATATTCAATGTTCTCAATATGTGCTAATAGGAGAGCCTTTCTCTCTTATTTATACTTACATGTAGCTTCCTCAAGGGGTTACCTTCTAACCAACTTAACCCAACTTCCTTATTTTTAGGGCTAACCCACTTCTAACCACTTGTCCACTTATAACCATTTTATCCATAAATAGTAAAATCTCCACTTCTAGTTGCAACTAATTTATTTTTAGTTATTTTCTTATTGCAACAACTTAACCCATTATCAACTCCTAGTTTCACCCATTATGACTAGTCAATTTCTTCTGGGAGTTTCTAAAATAATTTGACTTCTTTGATCTTCTAGGGGCTTCTAGATAACTCAAGAGGTTTCTCCAACTTCACAAGGACATAAATATCTAACCGTGAGGAGTTATGTGAAGTTCCACATATCATCGAAAATCGCATGGCATGCACTATCCATATAGAATAGTCATACCTGCATATATACTAATCTTCATACCATTATACATCAAACAAGATTAAGTCCCTTAACCATACTGTTGGAACTACTGGAATTTTCTACCGGACTTGCTTCAAGGGTTGATATCAATGAAAACCAACCCAATCAATCAAAAAATATCGATGTTGAGTCACAAAATAAAAAGAAAGAAGACAAGGAGGCATTCGTTGACAAGAAACAAAGGAAGAAAGAGAAAGTGCAAAAGAAGAAAGAGGACACCGCTGAAAATAAATGACAAGAAGAGGAAGCCAAGGCCAAACCAGTAGCAGAAGCAAAAGAAATAACAACGAAAGTGGAAGAAATAGTAGCAAGAACTAAGGTAGCAACAATAGAGAAAATGGTAGCAGATGGGGCTGCAACAAAAGAAGCTAAAGAAGAGAAATGAAAGAGGGATGAAGACGCAATGGAAAATGATGCTTCTCCTATGGACACCGAAATACCAGGATATTCAACAAAGTTCCCCCTCATCGATAGTCACCTCTCAGTCAGTGAACTTGAGTTGGGGATTCACACACCTTATAATCCCAACAAGGAGACAAACTTGAAGAGGTTCATATTCGACGAAGCCACTGACAAGATTGTGCAACAAAAAATTAGAAAGCTCCTAGTTACTAGAGGAAACCCCTTATCGATCGTCAGAGAGACTTCGGTGATATAAGACATCAACAAAGATCCACTCTCCATAGCATTTGTTAGCACTACTTTCACCATGGAAATAAAACAAAACCTCAATAATTTGCTTCGTCAAAATGAAGAAAAGGATGTTAGGATTAAAGAGTTGGAGGAACAACTCAGGCACACAAAGAAAGAAAAAGGAGGGCTCAAGGAATTCAAGGCATGTGTTGAGAAGGTAAGAGAATATCTCAATGCGATTGCTATGGATATGTATTCCCACCTTCAAGTATTCCAGTAGTTGGAAACATAAATAATAGATCAACAAAGTTGTATGTAAGCCAAGAATGTCCAATTTGTTGCCATTTGGGAAGGCTTAAACGATATCCAAAAATGGATCACTGAGAACCTGAATACTCCATCCGAGTTACCTCGTTCCCTAGAAGGAGAAAGAATGATTGACTATTATTCCCTTGATCGATGCCAAAAATCTAGGGAGAGGGATAAAAAGGAAACAAAGAGCTCACTAGTAATTTGTGCTCAACTCCACAATGATGTACATTTTTTGACACACATAGGGAATCTCCCTCCCATCAAAAAGATTGGCAAGACCAAGACGACAGAGAGACTCTTCAAAGAGATCCAATGAAACATGAATAATAGGCAAGAAAATTCTCAAGAAACCACTAAGGTGACAAAAAAACTAATGGATTAACATCTCATTTGACCAACCAAGACTCAAACAATGATCCAAGCTGATGCATACGACCACCCGGCACACGTCCTCTCTCACCAGGACCTTCTTCTTCACGGGCCCGAAGAGCTAAAATACTCTTCTTATCCCTTATCGGGACTTTTCCGCACCCACAGGATGCTCTCCTGACGATCTCCTCTCACATCTATCGGGAAATCAGCCTCGCTGGATCGTGAGTCCTTAAAACAATGGAATCGGGTCTCACCAATCCCCGAATCCCGATGGTCTCTCACCCACGGCTTCTTTACTCCTTCCGCTAACTCCCTTTCCACACGATATGTTGGCCACGAGGCCAAGCCCCTTTTTCTCTATCGGAACTTCGGAGTTCATGAATTTGCAATGCGAAGAATTCACACCCCTGGGATCTCCGATCCCCTATCTCTGATGCCTCTTGTCCCTCTTTACTGCGCTCTGGGACCCACACGCTAACCAATGGTTACGGAGATATCGCCTCTCGCGACCTCGTAAACCTGGACACAAATATTTGCGCTCCCAACACGTGAACCTCCGAGTTCACGATATGCCGATGCCACCTGTCCTCCACTCAACACTGTGGCTACGTGGTTATCGCGTTTCGGAGTTTCGAAACTCTTGCTGCAACGATTCTCACAACACCGATAATCCTGAAAGTCCAATCTCTGATGCACGTGAGGATTAGCCCTTCCACGTCACCACTTCCTCCCACGTTATCGAGTATCGCGAGATCGCGATTTCAAATGCAGCGATTCCTTTGTATGCGAGAACCCCGAAAAGCTGAACCCCGATTCTTCGAGATCTCGCGCCACGTATCCCCGCTGAGATCAACGGCTCTGATCTTCTTGGGAAATCGCTAATCACGATTTCAAGTGCAAGACTCTTGGCTCTGGAAGCTCCGATTCTCCGATGAGCCGAGCTTCCTGACTCCCATGCTCCTTCGACACGTGTCTCACCGAGATTAACGGTTGAGATCCTTTCGGGAAATCGTGGATCGCGATTCCATTCTACAAGAGTTCCACGACCACAGAAACCCCGATATCCCGAACTCCGAAACTCCGGGATCTTCTCTGCTCCTCCAGGCTTAAAACCTGCACAACTTTTTCGAGATCTAATGGCCTACGGGACTTCGTGGCTTCCGTCTGCAAATCCTGACCGTCGATTCTCCTCTGATAATATTTTTTTGAGATGCCTAAGTATTTCTTCTCCAGACTTACTCTTCAAGCCTGCGCCTGAAAACTCTGCTTGACCCTTCTTCGATCAAACTTCCTATGCTTCCCTTTGGTGATATTACGAAGGTGCTATACCTTTCTGAGCTTCTCCACTCTGACTCCTCCAGAGGGATTCTACGCACACTCCTCGTGCTCGATGTCCAACAACTTCTCAAGTGTCGAATAATTCGGACTCTGCGCACTCCCTACAGCAGCAGTCGTCTATCTCCCTTTGCTCAGACTAACAACTGATACTTCTTCTTCCTTCAACCTGCACACTTCCTTGCTCGGTTGCAACAACCCACTTCCACTTCTGGGCAAATAAGAACAAAAGTTAGACTATCGAGCCCTCATCAACGCACTCCTTGCGGATGAATTCAACTGCACTCTTTGCAGGAATCTCCTGGCTCAGATAGAGGAACAATTGAAACTTATTCTCTTATCTCTCAGACTTCAGTTGAACCCTGAAATCACATGCATAGCATATACAAAGAAAATGCACAACCAGAAAACAAACATTCATGAGCACAACATCAACACAGAGAATCAACACCAACCATGAATTTGAATCAGAACTTCATTCTATTAATTCAAAACATCTGTACATGGGTGTTCCTCACAGATTCCTCTACTTGCTCTTCTCTCTCTAAATGCTTGATTCTAATTTTACAATGATACAATGAGGGTGTCTATATCTGTTTTCCCTCCTTCCATCTAAAACTGTCTAATCTAGACTTAAACATTTATCTACCTGCATTAAATCTATTAAATGCCTCCTATCTACTTCAGACAAGAGCGTATGGCTCGAGGTCTGTTACAACATACAAAAGGTGCTCCTTCATAAAGGATCACTTAAAACTTGCGCACAATCCCCAAAGCACTTTAAAAATTTGGGTTTGCTTTCCCAGTTGATCTCCGCTTGATGTGTTGGCTCGCTTGTTGAGTTGGCGATGCTCCTGCATCATACTCCTCGGCTTGAAAACTTTCATGGGCTCCTGTCCATGAGATCCTACACGGTCCGTCCATGCTTTTGAATGACTTCTTCTGTCTCCCAGCTGGCATCCTCCACTGGGTGATTCTTCCATTTCACTAGATACTCAAAGTATTGCTTCCGTCTGGTTCTTTTGCTGACTCTTCTGTCAAGTATCCGCTCCATCTGTGGCTTTTCTTGAATCGGCATCTGCTTCTGCCACTGGATTTCTGGCTGTTCTTCACTTCCAGCTCCTGCTTCCTCAGCCTTATATGAATATAAGTCTGAAATATTGAATGTCGGAGATATTCCGATCTCATCCGACAATTCAATTTCATAAGCGTTCTCTCCCAATTTCTTCAGGACTCTGCATGGCCCAATTTTCTTCATTTTGAGCTTGTTGTATGTGCCCCTTGGGAACCTTTCCTTCCTCAGATGTGCCAAAACTAGATCTCCAACTTCGAACTGAAGTTGTCTCCGATGCTGATCCGCTCTGCGCTTATATTCCTGATTCGTTTCCAGCAATCGCTGCTTCACTCTGCTGTGAAGTTCTTCCATCGCCTCTGTGAATTCTTCAGCGCTTGCGCTCTTTGTCATTATCTGCTCTGAATCCCTCAGCTCAGATACTCCTCTTGGTTGTCTGCCATATACAATTTCAAACGGACTTTTACCCATGATTATGTTCACTGATTCGTTGTATGCAAACTCTGCCTGTGGCAACACATTATCCCAGCTGTTGTGGTGCTCTGTCACTAGGCTTCTGAGTAAGTCTCCCAGACTTCTATTTACAACCTCTGTTTGCCCATCCATCTGAGGATGATAGTCTGAACTAAACATTAAGTTAGTTCCCATCTTCTTCCAGAGTGTCCTCCAGAAATGTCCAATGAACTTTGTATCCCTGTCCGATACAATGCTTCTGGGTAAACCATGAAGTCTAACAATCTCCTTGAAGAACAAATTCGCGATATGAGTCGCATCGCTAGTCTTCTGGCATGGAATAAAATGTGCCATTTTGGAAAACCTGTCAACCACCACAAAGATTGAATCATGTCCTCTTTGTGTCCTCGGTAATCCCAATATGAAATCCATGCTGACTTCATCCCACGGCCTCTCAGGTATGGGTAATGATTGGTAGAATCCCACATTCTGCTTTCTGCCCTTCGAATGCTGGCAAATTCTACACCTGTCAACAAACTTCTTGACATCAGTTCGCATCTTCGGCCAGAAGTATGCTTCGCTCAGCTTTGCAAATGTCTTGTCGTGGCCAAAATGTCCTGCTAATCCTCCACTGTGCTTCTCTTTTAGCAGATTATCCCTCATGGAGAAATTTGGAATGCATAATTGATTTCCCCTGAACAACAATCCATTCTGGATCATGTAATCTATCCATGGGGTTCTATCTCTGAGAACTGGATTCTCAGCTGCCTCGTATGCCTCTGCAAAATCAGCATCACCTGCATACATGTCCTTAAGGTTTTCAAAACCCAATGATTTGACTCGAAACTCTTGCAGCAACAAACACTTCCTGCTCAAAGCATCAGCCACTTTGTTAGCAGTCCCTGAAATGTGTTTAATTACAAATGTAAAATTCTGCATATACTCTACCCATTTTGCATGTTTTTGATTCAGCTTCTCCTGCTGAGTCACAAATTGTAATGCATGATTATCACTATACAATACAAACTCCTTTGGGATCAAGTAATGCCACCACTTCTTCAATGCCTGTATGATAGCATAAAATTCTTTATCATACGTTGAATACTTCACCTTTTCCTCATCCAGCTTCTCGTTGAAGTATGCAATTGGTCTGTCCTCCTGGCTCAAGATCACTCCTATGGTAAAGCTACTTGCATCACATTTGACTTGGAATACCTTTGCAAAATCCGGCAACACCAAAACTGGTTGTTCGGTGATCTTTCGCTTCAACAGATTGAAGCTCTTCTTTGCCTCTTCAGTCCAATGAAAATACTTATGTCTCTTCTTGACTGTGTCCATCATTGCTGCGCTAATCCCACTGAAGTTCCTAATGAATTTTCTGTAGAAACTAGCCAGTCCGTGAAAACTTCTCACCTCGAAAATATTTCTTGGTGATGGCCAATTTTTAATCACCTCCACTTTACTTGGATCCATCTTCAATTCATTCGCCAAAATGACGAACCCCAAATAAATGAGTTATTTCTTCATAAATGAAGACTTCCTCACATTGATCAACAACTTCTCTTGATGTAGCTTCCTCATTATTGCAGCTAAATGCTTCATATGTTCTTCTTTTGTTTTGCTGAAAATTAATATGTCATCTAAATAAACAATGACAAACTTACCAATGAATTCTTTCAGCACTTCATTCATCAGCCTCATGAATGTACTTGGTGCATTCGTCAAACCAAACGGTATGATTAGCCATTCATACAACCCTTCGTTGGTTTTGAAGGTTGTCTTCCACTCATCGCCTTCCCTCATGCGAATCTGATGGTATCCGCTTTTCAAATCAAATTTTGAAAAAAAATTGGCTCCACTTAAACAGTCCATCAAGTCATCCATTCGTGGCAATGGAAACCTGTACCTGATGGTTATCTTGTTGATGGCTCTGGAATCAGTGCACATTCTCCAACCTCCATCCTTCTTTGGACTCAATACCATTGGAATGACACATGGACTTAAACTCTCCCTGATCAGTCCTTTATCCAGCAGTTCCTATATCTGCCTTTTGGATTCCTCATTCTCCTGCGGCATCAACCTGTACGCTGCTTTGTTCGGAAAACTAGCTCCTGGTATGAGGTCTATATGATGACTCACGCTCCTCATCGACGACAACGAATGAGGTAATTCGTCCACCACAATATCAGCGAACTCTTCCAACAGTTCCTGAATTCCCTCCGGCAAATCATCCACTCTTGTGCTGGTCAAAACAACTTTCGATTTTCTGACCACAAAGAATTGTGGATCCTCCTTCTTCTTTACTTTTGCCAGAAGCTCCTTCCCACTCATGAGAAGTACCCTGTTGTTCACTTCCGGTTTCTCCTCCTTATCTTTTATCAGAAGTAGGTTTCTGGTTGTGAATTTTCTTTGTATATGCTATGCATGTGATTTCAGGGTTAAACTGAAGTCTGAGAGATTAGAGAATAAGTTTCAATTGTTCCTCTATTTGAGCCAGGAGATTCCTGCAAAGAGTGCAGTTGAATTCATCCGCAAGGAGTGCATTGATGAGGGCTCGATAGTCTAACTTTTGTTCTTATTTGCCCAGAAGTGTAAGTGGGTTTTTGCAACCGAGCAAGGAAGTGTGCAGGTTGAAGGAAGAAGAAGTCTCAGTTGTTAGTCTGAGCAAAGGGAGATAGACGACTGCTGCTGCAGTGAGTGCGTAGAGTCTGAATTATTCGACACTTGAGAAGTTGTTGGACGTCGAGCATGAGGAGTGCGCGCAGAATCCCTCTGGAGGAGTCAGAGTGGAGAAGCTCAGAAAGGTATAGCACCTTCGTAATATCACTGAAGGGAAGCATAGGAAGTTTGATCGAAGAAGGGTCAAGCAGAGTTTTTAGGCGCAGGCTTGAAGAGTAAGTCTGGAGAAGAAATACTTAGTCATCTCAGAAAAATATTATCAGAGGAGAATCGACGGTCAGGATTCGCAGACGAAAGCCGCGAAGTCCCGTAGGCCGTTAGATCTCGGAAAAGTTGCGCAGGTTTTAAGCCTGGAGGAGCAGAGAAGACCCCGGAGATTCAGAGTTCAATATATTGGGGTTTCCGTGGTCGTGGGACTCTTGTAGAACGGAATCGCGATCCGCAATTTCCCGAAAGGATCTCAACCGTTAATCTCGGTGAGACACGTGTCAAAGGAGCAGGGGAGTCAGGAAGCTCGGCTCATCGGAGAATCAAAGCTTCCAGAGCCAAGAGTCTTGCACTTGAAATCATGATTAGCGATTTCCCGAGAAGATCAGAGCCGTTGATCTCAGCAGGGATACGTGGCGCGAGATCCCAGAGAAACGGGGTTCATCATTTTGGGGTTCTCGCATACAAAGGAATCGTTGCATTTTAAATCACGATCTCACGATACCCGATAACGCGGGAGGAAGTGGTGACGTGGAAGGGATAATCCTCACGTGCATCAGAGATCGGACTTTCGGGATTCTCGGTGTCGTGAGAATCGTTGCAGCAAGAGTTCTGAAACTCTGAAACGCAATAACCACGCAGCCACAATATTGAGTGGAGGGTAGGTGGCATCGGCATATCGTGAACTCGGAGGTTCACGTGTTGGGAGTGAAAAGATTTGCGTCCAGGTTTACGAGGTCGTGAGAGGCGATATCTCTGTAACCATTGGCTAGCGTGTGGGTCCCAGAGCGCAGTAAAGGGGGACAGGTGGCATCGGAGATCGGGGATCGGAGATCCCAGGTGTGTGAATTCTTCACATTGCAAATTCACGAACTTCGAAGTTTCGATAGAGAAAAAGGGGCTTAGTCCCGTGGCCGACAGATCGTGTGGAAAGGGAGTTAGCAGAAGGAGTAAAGAAGCCATGGGTGAGAGGCCATCAGGATTCGAGGATTGGTGAGACTCGATTCTGTTGTTTTAAGGACTCACGATCCAGCGAGGCTGATTTCCCGATAGACGTGAGAGGAGATCGTCAGGAGAGCATCCTATGGGTGCGGAAAAGTCCCGATAAGGGATAAGAAGAGTATTTTAGCTCTTCGGGCCCGTGAAGAAGAAGGTCCTGGTGAGAGTGGACGTGTGTCGGGTGGCCGTCTACATCACAAGTTTTCATGGACAATATGACATAAGACATGAAAACCATTACACATAACTCGACATCACATGTAATTTCTCTAGAAGAACTCTTGTATCATAGATTTATGTCAATCAAGGGCTAGCATGAAGCTTGGGAAACCGACACGAGGGACAAAGACAAGCAAATAAGGAAAAATAGCAAATTCTAAATTGCTCACAACTACCTTCTATTTTGTCTTTTTTCCAACCATCATCAACTTCGTCTTATTCTAACACCTATCAAAAACATTTGAAAAGGGGAAGGTGAAGAGACTTGTAACTACTTCTTGTAGAATCCAAGAAGACATTATCAACAACTACACAAACTACTATAAGTAGAGGAAGAATCCCATTTTGAAAGGGCTCTTCAAGCATTGTATATTCAAAAACTACTTTGAGAATTGATATTGAAAATCCCTCAGGTCCATTTTGTTGGAGAGAAGAAATATTGTAGATGGTAGCTTGATATAAATTATTTTGAGCAAACTATATGTTGTTTACATGTGTTGTAATAATGTCCTTTTGCTTATAGACCGTCCTTTTGAAAATCAAAATCGTTATTACATCTTTGCTTACTCTTTCTTATCTTTTGTCCTGAGATGATGAGTTACTTATGTATGTAACTTCGGGACTTAGACTAATATGGTTATGTTTTATGTATGCATGTGTTGTCTAACCTTGTTTCTTCTTAACAACTACCTGGAAGAAGTCATTTGTAGGGATTGGTTTCATTAATAGTTTCTCATTTGGTTACTGTATTTTCTCCTAACTAGGATAGGGTAGATCCAATTTTTTTTCTACATTTAATTAGTTTGCATATGCATATTTCATTTCATTCACAACCATCCAATCACCCCTCAAACCCATTAATGGAATCCAGGCTAGAATATGAATGGGTCTCTTAAAACAAATGGTGCATAGTATAATTGGGACTGTGCACTGAGGAGTATCCCTTATTGTTGAAGGGTAATTATGTCGCATCAACATAATTGGCACTAGAAGGAGGGCCTGATTTGCATGGCTAACATAAAGTTTTGACAAACACACGATCAATCCTCTAATAATATTCTTGTCCAACAACACATGCCACATATCCATTTTGAGTAGGATATAACCTTTGGAGATTCCAACCCTACATTTGAAAGTGCTTCTGCAAGCCATAAGCCAATCTAGAAGCTTGGTATCTCATCCCTAATGATGAGTTTGTTGAAGCTTTGTGCATCACATTCACGTACACCAAGTTACTTGGCCAACTACAAACAACTTCAACACTACCTAGGAGGAGAGCTACCAATGTAAGATGACCCGAGAACCAATCCAACATTTTTTCAAATTCGTGGAGGATTTGATCGAAAGTTCTCTACATGAAACACCTGTATCTTTGGACCAAATACCTCCCACACCTCTTGGTCCTACTCTTCCTGGTTCATAACACCACTCTAGCAGTGAACATTTAAGACATGATTACGACAATATCATGGTTGGAAATCATAATTTAGATCTTCCATGGATGTCCCAAGGATATTTAAACTTACTTGGTTGTTCGCATAAGTTTCCCAAATGACTGGAAATAATTATCCCGAAGTTCGACCTAGGTAAAGCTTGCTCATCGAAAGACCATGTAAAAAAAATAATTTCTAGCCACTCGACTCCTTGACATCCATTAAAAATATGTGTTTTATAGACTCTTCCCCTACACTTTCAAGAACAAAGCCTCCACATGGTATTTCAACCTACTGAATGGGTCCATAACCTACTAGATTGATTTTTAAAAATCCTGCATTGAAAATTTTGGAGATGAGAAAAATCTCGTGACCATATTCAAGGAATTGGTGGCCTTAAAGATGGAGAAGAAGGTGAAGGTAAGGGACTTTAACCAATGATTTACTACTATCTTCAATAAGTTCACTACTAAAATTGATCCTTTAGAACCCTTGACTGTAGGATACTATACTTCGAGATTACATCCCTCTATAGGCATGTTCATTAAGCGAGCTAGAAAAATGAAATTATCCCATAATTTTGAGGAAGACAAAGAGGTTGAAAAAGAGCTGCATTCTTTAGGCAGCCATCCTGCAGTTGAGGAGACTAAAGTAGCTGGGAAGAAACCCTTACTCTTGACCAAAACTCCTAAAAAAGAGCCTAAGGATCTAGATAGTCTGGTCAAGTTGGTAAAAAAAAATTCTAACGAAGTAGTTGGCCTCAAGAAGAATCTCAGTGACGGGTCTTCAAAGTAGAAACCTTTTCATCTATTCTTTAAGAAAAATGATAACCCACCAAATCCACCAGAAACCCCAAGTATTACATTAAATATGGATGATTTTGTCATGGACAAGTTTTTTTCATATCACCAACATAACCATTTTGAGAAAAGCTATCCTCAATCAAGGATGATTTTAAGGATGGAAATTAATTTTAAAATGTAGAAACCTTGGCGAATCTTACTAATCCATCATATGCCAACTATAAAATGTTTGGCAATATTTTTGTAAAAATATTCAAATTTCTAAGGATTTTGTATAGTTTGTATAAAATTTTGGCGACTTTTAAGATAAAATAATTTTATCCTATAGAGTTTGGGCAAATCATTTTTAGAATACCGAATATTGTTTTGGGAAAAACCATGGAAAATTATCCCATGAGTGAAATTTAGCCCCTAAAATCATCCTTGCGGGCCTCAATCGATCAACTTTGTGACCTTAGTAATAAACTAGTTGTTAGATCAACAAGAAAACTCTGATGACCAGACCAAGGAAGAAAATAAGGAAGAAACCACTAAGGATACCACTCAGTAATTGACCATGTTTCTATGGGAATGGTGCTTAGATTTAGATGAGGAACACATTGAAGATATTCTTGTGGGGGATATACAAGTCACAACATTTGCACCCAAAGATTAAAAATTGTGTAGCAAAGGGGAAGTACCCAACACTCCTCTACCCTCAAAAAATGTCACTGCTTCTAGGAAAATAAATCCTCCCACTCTTACTCAAAAGAAAAACATCCCTACACCAGCCAACAATAAACCCGACACTTCAAAAACAAGCAAAAACCCAAGCAAATTTGAAACTCATGCTCTGGAATACAACATTATTAAATATATGAAGAAAACTAAGGCCAACATCTCCATGTATGATATCTGTGCACTTAGCTCATATATAATCAATTTGGAATATCTCACTTTCACAGGTGTCATCCCACATGCCTTTAAAGGAATACTAGAATCCCCCCATCCACCTCTCTCTAAATTCAAGAGAAAATCCATATTATAAAGGTAAAGGCTCAGGGAAAGGAATTCTAGCTCATGTGGGACATGCAAGTATCTCTGTCAAGGATATGGACGCTCATTGGCAGTACAAAATGGATTGTGACACAGTGGTGACTCTGTCGGGGCTATGGATGCTCGCTGGATAAATGCATAATAAACTTGCATTCTTAGCATTCCTAACATGTCATTTCTTTGCAAGTACTTCACTTGATTTCCCAAAATGTTATAGTCTAAAAGAATATACCGTTGTGAACAAACAACTTTGTGCATTTCCATAACCTCTCTCATTCATCATTCGAACTTGTCTCATCAATTATGCACTTTGAAAACTGTGGAACCTACTTGTTCTCCCTTGGTTTATCCACCAAAATTGTTTCCATTCTTCAAGAGTCTGGTGTTTAGATACCCTTTTGCATAAATTCATGGCTTCTCTGAGTGTGTTGTCAATTGTTGTGCCAATAATCAACACCTTCCCTTTTCTAGTGTCCTTTCTCACAAATTCATTTCCAACCAATAAAATGGGAACCTCCTTTTGTCTTGAGACCCTCTCAAGATTCTGAGAAAAATGCTTGTCTTATTGATCTGTAGTAGAGTCCACTAATGCCTTTGTGAGAAATTGTTTTAACTTGCGATTTTTGTTTGGTTTATGGCATATCAACAAGTTCATCGTGAACTCATCAATGTGATTAATATTGATAGGTTCATGACAAACGCACTGATACATTAAAAATGGATTGACACTTATAATTTTTTGAGTTCCTGTTGGGTGTGTGAGAAAAGTTGATGACATTGTCGCCGATACACTGACCACCTTCCAGCTAACTTTGTTGGTGTACCAACAAAAATCGCACAACCCCTCTCGATATGAAAAAATTTATATGAATGAAATTCCTCCCAAATTCACTGACATGATAACCTCGATACCAATACACTTTCCACCATCACCTCCATTGCATCAACAAAGTTCCCACTACCACCCCCGATGCATAAATATTTAGCACCGGTTGAGTTCCCATGATCCTCACTAATACACCATGACCTAATGTCAGCGAGGTTAATATAACCATCACCGACGTATCGATGCTCTTCCATTGAATGTCTCTGGCACCTCATGTTTCATGCTAGTAAAATTATATAAAATAGGTTCCCCCCCACTTTGTATTTTATTTCACATCGCTGAGGGAGAACGAAATAATTTAGCATATGAGACATCTCGTGGAAGTGTACTCATCCCTTGTTATCCCTTTCTCTATCGATGTGTCAACCCCTTCTAGGTTGGATCCTTTCTCCTTAGTTTACCATATGCTCTTCC
>ML778740.1:577358-593092 GCA_009831015.1 Picea engelmannii
TATGTATGTATGTATGTATGTATGTATGTATGTATGTATGTATGTATGTATGTATGTATGTATGTATGTATGTATGTATACACACTATTGAAACTTTTCGAACTCCTATCACTACCTTAACCCTACCACCTCTTCGCACCTCTCCTTTGGCATCATCTGGACCCCAAGTTCCCGATGAAACTCACCATATATGTATCTCCTACCGTAATTCACCTGAGCCCGAGCATTGCATCTTTGCTCTCTACTGAAGATTGTATCATCACTCAACAACTTGACCTAGGTGTGATAAAGACTCTTCGAGCTATTCTCTGCTTTAACCAAGCCCCACCGAGGTTCTTTTAGATTCACCTTGGAGATATATGTTGATTCTAAAACTAACCACTCGATATCTTACCAAAGATTCATCTCCATGTTTACTCCATACTAGATAGGTTTGAGCTTCACACATATTGGCGAGGCTTAGATTAAGCCTAGACATTGATAAAAATCTCCCACATAACCCAACCGAGCCCTAACCTACTCACTATCCTAGTAATTATTCATATTTTTGTTCAAAATCATATCAACTAGGTTAATTTAATCATCGTCGGTACTATGTTTCCATGGCGGAAAATTTGTCTCCATCGATGCTAGTTCTAACTCCTCTATACCAACGAGCTTCCCCTCATTACCTCCAATTATAACTCCTCTATGTTGATGAGCGTCCCCTCATCATCCTCGGTACTAATCTCTCCATACCAACGAGCTTCCCCTCATTGTTGTTGATACTAACTTCTCTATATCGACGAGTTGCACGACAACTTTGTTGGTACCCCTCCTTTTCACTGTATCAACAAGGTTGGTAAAATATACTTCGATGTTGTCTCCCTATATCAACATAGTTAAAAATAAATTTACTGATACTCCTTTGCGATACCAAGTATGTTCTCATCAATAACACAAACACTACTTTTTCATATCAGTGAAGTTGACAACGTCGATGTTGAATCACCCAATCTTCTCCTCCCTTCTAAGATTACCCAAATATTGACTAAACCTTCACCATGTCACCCATTCTCCTCTCCTTTTTATATGGTGATTGTCCTCTTGTTATTGGAACAAGTAGCTCTTCAGACACCAAAAAAGATTGGTCTTAACGATTTCATCATTAGCCTCCTGAATCTTCACAAAATCCCAAGAAATTACATGATTGCAGAAACCAGTGCCTTATGTTTTTGTTCATTCTTATTTTCCCATTGAGGGAACTTAAATATCATATTTTTATTAATTTTTTAGTGTATTAACTATTGGAACACATACAATTCTGAACTTTTGAGCTTTATACTTTTCACCTCATGAAAATATAATTTTTACCCAAAGAAAGCAAAAACTTGGTAAATGACATTTTAATTTTAAATCAAATTCATTGTTGGTTAGTTAATAATAAGGCGTGCACGATATTCGCCATTGATGAGTTTTCCCTTTTGAACGAATGATCCTAATAACCTCTGAAGTTCTGGAGCTGCCTGATTTTTAAAGAGGTAAATCTCTAACGGTCACTTCGGAGCTCCGTGCTTCAGATGTTTCAATAAGTCTAAATAATAAAAACTATAAAAATTGAAAACCCGAAGGTATCTGCTAGTGAATTTTCCTAAACCATTTAAAGGAACAAGTCATAGGACACGTGTACCTTTTGAGTCCTTCCTGAGTTGACATGTGGCATGCATTTTTGACATTCTCATTGGAGGATTCGCACGATTCCAAGTGACACGTGGCACCTCTCTTTTCTCAACACGTCATCCAAAATGACGCCATCTATACCACGTCATTACGAGAGATGATCCTTCGGGAATTTAACAAGGAATGAATTCACGAATCATCGAAGTATCAAAAGGTCGAAGTATCAAACTTTTCAAAAAGTAAAAGGGTAGATTGAACGTTGAATAACTAAGTTAAGCATGATCAAGATATTATTAATGACTCTGTAGCTCGAATTTCAGACGTTTCCCCTGTACCATATTCTAAAATTTCTGAAGTCTGAACTTCCGAAATACTTAAAATTAAGTGCAATTAATTAAGACTTAAGATCAATGACTAGATAATTAATTTCTTTGCAGTTTCGGGTTTCGGGAAATTCCTCTTGAGATACATTAAAATTCCCCAAAGTACGAACTCCCGAAACACTTAAAGTTAATGCACCATTTTAAACATGATTAATTGAGGTTTTAAAAGTGATTATCCATAGATTAATCTTTCTACGGATTCAGGATTTGGGAAGTCCCCACTCTGTCACATCTAAAACTCTCTAACGCAAACCGCCGGAATATTGATGGAATTTATGATTAATTAAGGGTAATGATTCAAATGAGGATTGCATATCAACAGGTAGACATCTCCATTAATGTTAATAAATTCTTCATTAGTAAGGTTATATGAATATCAATGAATCTTGTTTAAATAAAAGAACTTCGATTTCGAATTCATTTTCACCTTTCGCAACTAGAAAGTTTTATCTATTTGAAAAACTCACGGATTTTCTCTGCAATAGGTAACCTCGGTCTGTTTCCTTAGATATTATGGCACCATGGAAAATGGAAAAAAATCCCAATGCAACAGGCGAAGATTTGAACCTAAATGCAGACATTCTGTCGGACACCACTCCATGAGACACAAACACTGTTAAAACTTGGACACGGGTTTTCAAGATTCTGGAACGTGAAATCATCAACTGTCCAGAGGACTCCGCCGAAGAATAAGTTGACTCTTTTACAGCTAATATTAGACACATAGCGCAGTTGGAGCTGCACAATATATTTGCACGACCGAGACTCATGCCTTATAACGACATGATAAGTTGGGCCTTGGAACATGTTGATGTCCAGAACAGGAGCATCATCAACCATCAACATGTTTCCATGGACTCTTTCTGACCTGAACATCTGCAAGTAATGTATAAACTTTCCCCTAATCCTAAATATACTTAAAATGTTGCATTCATTTCGAAATTTGAGAAAAAGGAATGTGTCCAATATGCCAGGAATGGTCACGATATAATCAGGACCTGGTGGGGACACCCAGATAAATTTAGGATCGACGCTCATGGTGTGTATGCCACAATGTCTTTGGATGCTCATATGGTGTATGTAGCCATGATGAGCTATCATCTATTCAGGAAGAATAGCCCTACACATTGCTCAGTGGAATGGGTATCCATCATGAACGAGATAGCCGAGGGTTACACTTTCAATTGGGCCAAAATGTTGTCAGATAACTTGGCCAAGGGAATTGTTGATTACAAAACAATGAAATCAAAAGGGCAGCCTACCCCTTTTTACATGTTTGAATATGTGATGGACGACATCTGCTTCATGATCCCTTTTCCATTGATGAACTGGAGTTGGACCTCGACCAGTGCTGAGCCCGTTCATTTTTATCACTCCAAGTTGTGGGAGGAGAAAGCTAAATATTTCTTTTATGAAATCTACCACAATGTCATAATACTTGTTCATATATCCCTGTATGGTCACCCACCTCCCAGATTTCATACAAGATTATGGGAAACCTGGGCAAGCTCGCAGATTGGTTCATTGAAGAGAATTTCTCCTACATCAGAGCTTTTGGTTTCTCGGTCCCTCTGCATGCTCTCCCATGATTTTTACCCAACAGGTTGGTGTGCAGAGAAGTGGCATACCAGAGAGTGATAGGAGGCATCGACAAGGTGCTGAAGGCAACACAAAAAAAGGTTTGGATAAATTTCCCTATTTAAGTTGGCATGTTTTCATTATTGGATTTTGGTCACTCCAAAGTCGAAGTCGTGGCCCTGGAGTATGTCAAATTGGTTGACATCGAGTTCAAGAGACAGATCCACGTAAGATAATGGAAAACCACCTAGCCCAATTCAACATGAAGCGATATATGCATGAGAACTCCATGTATGATGAAATATTTAGGGGAGCTAAATCTTATGAGGAATTTCATGAAAGATTCCAAACCCTGCCCCCAGATCAACAAGCTGGTTTTCTCATCTTTCAAAAACATAGGCGAAACAGTCTACCAAAGGTACTACAAGTAGAGTCAATAGCCACTCCCCCTCCACAGGAAGCAATGCCCACGGGTTATGAATCAAATCACTCTGGTAATCATAGAGTTGAGGGAACCCCGAAGAGCTCGAAGGTGTTAACACAGGAATTAGAAGCATCATTGTTAGGCCAGCTAATCCCCCAGGCACTAGCTCAACTCAAATCTTTCCTAAAGCAAGGACAAGATGAGACTCCCTCGACACTAGCGACTCCTACCATCACCACAAATACAACAGAACAACGACAATCCACAAAGATTGCTACTCCCATTACATAGCTGACCCCTCTACAAACCAACTTCGGAAATCCTAATTCCAAAATTATTTTTGTAGGCGATCTTAGCCCCATCTTGCCCGAAGAGATGCCTCCTTCAGATTTCCTTTTCAACAAGAAATGAAAAGTCATCTCTTGGGCTCATGATTTGGTTAATTTATGATGATTATTAAATCCTTTTTGTACCGGTATCATATGTGTATTTAACCATTTTGAAGAAGTTTTGAAGGATTTTATATCAATTCATCATAGCTTTATACCAGGTATGTTCAATTGATGTTTTACGATGATTTTGAGTTAAAATCGATTTTATTTAATGTCCAAAAGAATCTAATGTGTGATCTATGTGTCACAGGATGAATTCTCCATGCGATTTTCCATCTGATAGCTCGTTCAACACTCCATCCAGCACCTGATCCGATACTTCATCTGGCACTACGTTTGACACTGCATCCAACACTAGGAGATTGGGCGAGTTGGCGGTTTTTATATTAGTGACTTGTGTTGGGCGAATCAGAGACATGGGTTTTGTTCACCCTTGTGGCCTCCAACGATTGAGCACTTGAAATATTGGATTAAGAAATTGTGTTAATCGTTGAGTCGCTCGTTCAGTTTCTTGAAGCCCAAAGTCTGTTAGCACGCATTTAATGGGATTTACCATTTTTAGAGGAGGTTGACCCTTCCATTGGTCGACCTCTTGAATTGTAATAATTATAAATACCACAGTAGTGGTCAGACAAAGTGTTAAGAATTGTTAGAATCATTTTGTTGTGTAACTCAGACATTTCCGCAAACGTTTTTTAATTGAATGCCAAAACTGTGTTAATGTAGCTTGCGATTTACTGTTGAGGAGTAGCCACAACCTGTTGGGGGGCCCACCAGTGGTTTGGGTGAATACTTATATAAATAGATTGCATATTTCAGTTGTGCAATTGTCATTTGCTTCATTTCTTGATATATGTGTTTTTATCATTTTAAATCCTATGTGTTCGTTGTTCATCATTTAATTGTTTAAATTTCCTTTTTGCAGGTTGCTTGCAGGAGATAGTTGTTAATATGTTGTGTATTTTAATTGTTAGTAAATATCTTGCAAGCTTATAACCTTGTTGTGTGTTAAATGTTAAAGTGAATTTATGTAGGCTAAAACAGAGTATTAATTTAACACAGAGCACAAAGTTTCTTTGATGAAGTTTCGATGGATTAATAGTTGCGAGTTTTGTTCATTTAATTCTCAGTTTTAGTCATGTTTTCCTGGATCTATTTTTCTTATCAATTTTGTTGTAGTATGTTAAGGTAGAAGTAGAATTTGAATTATGTTTTTATAAGCATTTTAATTTGCAATCTGAGTTTTTAATAATAGGATTAGCTTAGTTTAATTTATGAAATTTCTGTTCTAGATTTAAATTGCAATTTTAATTAGAAGTTTGAGTTTGAGTTAAGCTTTTAGTTACAAGTTTCTAATTGTGTGAATTTTCTTACGTTAGCATACGAGTGCATTTGAATTAAGTAGAATAATGTTTTCTTATTATTGATGATTAATGCATAAATTGGGAGATCACATGGATTTTCAGGATAGTTGATATTTCTTCTATGATGGCTAAGCTCTCGTTAGATTGCTTGATTCATACTTTTCGTTTCTCCATAGAAGTTAATATTGAATTTATTCCTCTCGGTCTATCACTAATCGTTAGATGCCATCGTGATGTCATAAGACACCGAAGACATAATCATCATATTTGAAGTTTCTTGTTATTGTAGATCAAGAATAGTTGTTGATTAATCTTTAAATACTATCATGATGCTTTTAATTAAATAGGTTAAGATTTCCTTTTGTAGATTAGAATTAATTATGAGTTTTATCTTAAGAATAGAGTTTACTTGCTAAATAGTTTTGATTAGTTATCTGTTGAGTAGTTTTGATTAGCTTACTTGTTGAATAAGTTTTAATAAGTTAGTTGCTTGATTGTTTACTTGCTTACTTACTGTTGCTCAATGATTTGAATAGATTGATTAGATTAATTTGTTGTTGTTGTTTCTCATTAAGTTGAATATATTAAATAGATGACTTGTTTTTTCTCGTTAAATTAAATAGGTTAACTTGTTCAAAGTAGGGTTTTCATTTGCTTTTTTAGGAACAATCCATCGATCCATTGTTTAAAATTTGCTTAGGGTAAATAGTTCAAGTTCCTTGATAGGGTTTGCTCATTGATTGTCTTTGATTAAGTATATTAACCTTAGATAGACCATCTCCTTAGTTAGGTTATACTTACCCTAGCTTTTCTGCCTTGGCACATATAGTGCTACAACTCCAAGTTACTTACCCTGGGTTGACAATTTAATTAAGGGATTTAGTGCATATAGAACACCCATCACCATCGTGAAAAGGGAATCACACTACAAAGATGGAGTGATAATTAAAAGGCAGAGAATGGTGTATGACGGGAATGACCAAGATGATCCAGAATTTGCAAGGGGAGTTGCAGGTTCATTAGGTGATTTTGCCACTACCAATCAGTGCTCTGTGGACAAGTTGACCGAACAACTGCGAAAAAAGTGCCTATTGGTAGAGCACTTGCAAAATCAAATACATGCCATGGAACAGACTATCAAAAACATAATGAACCAGGATTTCGGGCAAATCTGGGCCAGTTATCAGCAACAAATCAAACAACTTCAGGATAACCTCAATCTGCTCCACCAGAATTCGTAGACTAGCAAAAGTTTGGTCACTCAATGTGACAAGTTGATAGAATAGTTACAATCTAGATTGAACCTAACCGAAGGTACCTCGATAGACATATCGGCCTTCCAAACTCAAGCATTGGAAATAAATGAGAAGCTGGAAGTTGCCCAACAAGACCTTTATCTGAAGGTAGATGCCATCCAAAAGTGATATCAGGCAGTAGACCTTTCTCTAAATGACATTTATGTCAAGGAAAAAGAGGCTCACTCAGCCTGTTCTAAATTTCAAGAAGTCCTCATATTGATGCAAAAAGATAATGTCCCTGATTTTCCTCTTCTTTCTCATTCCGAACAATTAAAAGGTGAGATGGCCCTAAAGGTCTGTGAAACAAATCTAGAAGAGAGTAAAATATTTATGAGAGAGGTAAAAGAAGCTTGTCTAGAAGCGTTGTCATCATTAAATAAAGGGTTGATTGATCTTAAGGGAAGTAATATCTCAGAAGCCCTGGGGAAAATTGATATAGAAATGAACCAACAAAATTCCATAAAGAGAAAAGAGGAAACTTTTATAGCCATTCGGGAAATGAGCCAGATTGATCTTCTTAAAATCAATAAATGGCTACTAAATCCAAGTTCACAATTCCAGGCCACGGCTCAGGAAGTGAAAAAGATCCAAGAAAAGTTGCCTCAGATAGAAAAGGAACGTATTCACTTTCGAGGTAAATGAAAAAATTGAGCCCTCAAGGTTCATGGTGGAATTGTTGGATAGATGCAACCAATGTATTGAATATGGAAAAGAAATAATATCTAGGAGAAAGTAAGAAAATGTGTACAGTTCCCTTTCCTGTTTCCCTCTCTACCTTTCACCTTCCAACAACCACTTATCTCTTTCACCCGCATTCTAATCTCCACTTATCCCCACTTCATCATCATACACATGTTCCATCATCATTCTTCCCATAGACAATTACTTTTCCCTATGCTCATTATTCATTCCTTAGCAAGCCCATGCTGTGCTTTTCGTTGGATTATCAACCCCCCCCCCCCACCCTCCCCCCATGACCCCTACTGTGATTGATTGCCTTACTAAATATATCTGGAGGGACAGATGGAAACAAAACTAAAACGGCCAAGAAAATATGTTGAATGATTAAGGTGGCCTTTATGGAATTTCTACTCATCCAAAAGGACTAAGGAAATGAATGCTCCCAGGTTAGGCCAAGAGACACCAACGAGAATCATCAAAATTTACACATTGTTGTTTTATTCATATATATGCTACTTTAATTAAATATTGTAAGAAGTCCAACGGTTTTTGAGTTGTGACATATTTTGTATAAGTAAATAGATTCAAGATCTATTAAAGGCTTCTTCTTGCTAGATGTAACATAAAAACTCTCTTTTTGAGGATTAATACAAGTGCAGACATAGATTCTAATTTTTGTTCAGTTTGAGTTATTTGTTTCCTCTGTATTTTCATTTCTCCAAATTTCTTTATCTAATTTCTTGAAAAGATATTGATTGCAATTTAGTATTAAAACAACTGTGATCATATTATACCAAAAATTCATTAGGTAAGCAGTTTTTCCTCTGTATTTACCATGAGTGAAACAAGACCTGTGTTTTGCGTGAATTGTCGTATCTCATATCTTGTTCAAGGGTTCCTTCTCTACTTTTTTTTTATGCAACAAGGTGAGACTCATCTACAGTTGATGCCTAGCTTTGTTTAATAGTTTTGTAACTTTCCTTCACACCATTTGATATTATAATTGTGACTCAAACAATAGAATACAACCTCTGTACTGTCCTATTATTAATTTCATTGAAATATCATTTCTTATATAACTAAAGGTAGGAAAAGCACTCATTTTAAAACATTTTCTTTAAACACTCTTGATGCCTCACATTACTCTTTGATCCTTAGGATTAATCTCATGAACTACATCTTTTTGGCGTCGTTGTCGAGGACGAAGAAATGAAATCATTTTCCCTGGGAAAACGACAAGGTAAATTTTGATCTTTGATGGTGAACAAAGATTGAATACATAAGTAAGGCTTATTTTATTTTTCACTTGGTGACTCCACCATAGAAAAAACTAGCATTTGATCGAAGGAATACCAGGAAAAATCCAGATGATAAGAAAACCACACCAGTGTCAGATCCCGAAAAGTTGTTGAAACCAAGGGATATCTCAAAAAAACTGCTCTATCGACATGTAAAGTATATCAACCCAAAGTTACACAATTTAATGCTAAGGTTTAGACTAAAAAACTAACCCATAAATAAAGTTTTAAACAAATTCATTCTACAAAGGCATCAAGTAGTAAACCTAAGGCTAAACTCGAAAATCCAGAGGTAATTCTTCCTAAGATAAAATTTGAGATTGACTTGCCAGATACTTTTACCAGTGAGAACAAAGGATTCCCTTCAATCCCTGCAATCATTAACGATCTGCCAATTCTCTCCTTTACCTAATTAAAAGTTCCCATTTCTCGAAATCCTGAGGAGTACTTTCCATACTCAAATTCAACTCCTATCGCCTCCCATATATATACATCTGGTAAACCTGAGGAACCCAACTCAAGTTTCCATTTTCTGCCTTATATAGATCTTCCATATCCCAATGGTTGTTTTCCTGAACTTCCTTCGCCACACCCCGAATTAGTCGAAAGGTCAACAGTTCAGTCCCTCAAAGTTTTAGAAAATCCCCTTTTTAGCCCTTGAAGTCTGTCTCCTAGGCTTTCGATGACTAGTGTTAGAGGTGTCGATGTCGGTGGCGCCGGAGGTGCAGGAGCCGGTGGACAAGCTCAACCTCCTAGAATCTTTGCCAAGGTAGCTGCTAGATATGTTTCGTTGGTCCTCCCTGCTGTCCTTCATGGTTTGCCCGAAAATTACATGAAGAACCTCCCCAAATTCATGGGAGAAGGAGATATAATCACAACATAACACATAGCCTTTTTTTATCAGTTTTCTGATATCCTTGACATCGAACACGAGGACGTTTATTCAAGGTTGTTAGTACAAACCTTTGAAGGACAAGTGAGAACCTGGTTCAGAGGACTCCATGTAGGTTCCATACGATCATATGACGAACTAGAAAATGCCTTCCTAATAAAGTGGGGCGATAAAAAGGACCATCTTTATTATTTAACCAAATTCGGGGCTTTAAGAAAGAAGACTTCTGAATCAGTCCTTGAATTTATCCAGAGGTTCAATAAACTCTATAACAAAATCCCAGCCGAATTCAAACCTTCTCAACCAACTACAAACATAACTTTTGTAGGGGATTTTGATTCAAACTTCGCTCTACTTCTAAGAGAAATGAGATCTACTACTTTATCAAGAATGCAAGACGATGTTATAGAAATTGAATCCAATATGATGAGATCCGGGAAATTAAAAACTAAGGTTGAGATGGGAACCAAAGAACCTAGGCATTTCAAAGAACAGGAAGGACCCTTTGGGTCTGGGAAGTCCGCAAAAGAAAAGATGGATGAGATGGCCAAGATAATTAAAGATTTATTAGACAAAATATTCAGAATGGAATTAGATCAATCCAAACCTAATCCATACGTTAGGAATCAGTTCAGGAGAAACCCTAACCCCAAGATACAACACAGACAAGTAAAAAATGAATATCAAAAGATCCAAGCTCCATTTAAAACTGAAAATTTCATGCAGAGGAATGAAATGCAAGATTATGAGGAGTTATAAGAAGATCTAAACAACCTTAGCGACGATGATCTTGAGCCACATTTAACCAAGCAGGATTATGATAAATATTTAGACCTAGAATATATGTTTAATAATGAGGAAAGCATTAACAATCTGGGAGATTCTACGTATCAAGATCTCGCCGACTCAATAATGGTTGAAATCCAACAAAAGTATGATTTAAGGCCCATAGAGAAAAGTTCCACGAATTTTCCACCAAAAAATATTTTATCACGAAGTAAAACGAATGAGGCAACAGTTACTAAAACACCAACTGAAACACAAGCTTCCCGAACAAAGCCAGTTGAAACAAGAACAATGCAAACTAAGAAGTCAAAAAATACAGAAGCAGAAGTTCAAACCAAGGAAACTGAGAAGAATTTTGGGGGTTTCAATTTAGAAAATGAACTTAATAAAATTAAAATCCCAATGCCTCTGGTTGAACTTGCAAAAAACCTGATTTATAAAAAGCAAATCGCTAAAGCGATAAATTTTTCTGATGTTGAATGTCAAGCAGACATTATTAATCTGCAGGAAGAAAGACCTACGATCATGTTTGGTCCACACATTGAAAACAATAAGGATTATGTCGCTCCATTCTATATTACACTGACTGTGCATGACCATTTACTCCACAATTGTATGTTAGATTTCGGGGCCTCTCATAATTTAATGCCTAAAATTATCATGGAAAAGTTGGGCTTCGAAATTACCAGACCTTATCAAGACTTGTACTCGTTTGATTCTAGAAAGGTTAAGTGTTTGGGCATGATTAAATATTTGGTAGTAAATCTTGCTCAGATCCCTGTGAAAAGTATCCTTATGGATGTGGTTGTTGTTGACGTCCTTTCCAAGTACGACATGCTTCTATCCATGTCTTGGAGCACCAAATTAGGAGCATCAGTTCAGTTGGACATGACTTATGCTACGATCCCAATTTTTGGTGGGCAATTCACGTGACTGTATAGATAAACTAGACTGGCATATACTATAAGTGACCCTCAAAACCCCAATAATTACCCAGTCTATATTGTTGATCAGGAATTAGGAAATTGTATATTATCTATAGATGACGATTTTGAAGAATGTATAGAAGAAGAAAATTAAAAAATAGAAATGACAAAGAAAAATGTAAATGTTAGAGAAGGAATGTGGAAAATGTTCTTCGATGGTGCCTCATCCTGCAAAGGAGAAGGAGATGGATTTTTATTCCTGGCACTAGGTGATGACTATGTGATTCTCTTCTCTTAAATATTACAATGGGCTATCTATTATACAAATAATGTCTGCGAATATTAATCTCTAGTTTTAGGATTAGAAGTTTCAAGGAAGTTAAAAATCGAACATCTGATAGTTTATGGTGATGCAAAGCTTATTGTAAAACAAGTGAAACAACAGTATTAAGCTAAGCATCCAAGGTTGAGATCATATAGGAATTGCGCCTAGGATTTTATAGAGAATTTATTCTCATCATTTAATATTCAATATATTATTAGGATGGAGAACCAACAAGTTGACTCCTTGGAAAAACTCCAAGACAAGATTGCAAACCACCACATGCTCGTGCTTAAGAATAATCGGATTCCTAGAGGGTTGATCCCCTTAGAAAGGTTGTTTGACCAGGATGATATAACTTTAAAGTTTACCTTACGTCCCCAACCCGAAGAAGTTGAATACTGTAATGTAGGAACTAACGAAGATCCCAAAATGGTCAAAATATCAAAATACCTTCCGGCCCAAATGAAAAGTAAGTATGTTGAATTTCTTAGGCAATACAAAGATGTTTTTGCATGGTCTTATGATGATATGAAAACTTATGATACCTCTGTTATTGAACATAAGATTCCTTTAAAACATGGTATTAAACCTTTCAAATAGAAACTGAGACAGATAAACCCTATTCTTCTGCCAGTGATAGAAAGGGAAGTTAAGAAACTTCTAGATGCAAAAATCATCGTTCCACTCAGGTACTCTGGATGGGTGGTGAATTTGGTTCCTGCCAGAAAGAAAAATGGAGAAATAAGGCTCTGTGTTGATTTCAGAAACATAAATTGGTCATCCCTTAAAGACGATTACCCGCTCCCAAAAATGGATCATGTTCTAGAGACGGTAGTAGGGGCCAACATGATTTCCATGATTGATGGTTTTTCGGGTTATAATTAGATCGTTGCTCATGAATAAGATAAAGAAAAGACTTCGTTTACCACTCTGTGGGGAACCTTTATGTACGATAAAATGACATTTGGTTTGATGAATGAAGGGGATACTTTCCATAGAGCGATGGACATCGCGTTCGTCGGTAAGAGAGACAAATTCATTGTTATTTATCTTGATGATTTGATGGTTTTTTCTAACTTTGATGCAGAACATTTGTTTCACCTGAGGCAAACCTTCGAAAAATGCAGAAAGTTTGGTTTGTCTCTTAACCCCAAGAAATCACATTTTTCTATGCAAGAAGGTAAGCTCTTAGGTCATATGGTGTCGAAAGAAGGAATCAAGGTCCACCCTAAGCGAGTTGAGGCTATAGAAATGATTAATATCCCTAGGAACAAAAAACAAATTCAATCTTTTTTAGGAAAGATCAATTTTTTAAGAAGATTTATTCCTAACTTTGCTGAAATAATTAAAATGATTACAGATATGTTGAAGAAAGACAACGAAGTGAAGTGGATTGTCGAAGCCACAACATCTTTCGAGCGAGTCAAAAAAGATATAGGGGAAGCACCAATGTTAGCAAGTCCAGACTATACAAAGGAATTCTTAATCTTCTCATTCACTTCTGAACATATTGATGCAGCGATACTCCTGCAAAAGAACGGTGAAGGACTCAAGCAACTAACAGCCTTCTTTAGCAAAATCCTTAGGTACGCAGAATTAAGATATGATATACTTGAGAATAAAGCATACGCAATGGTGAAGGCTCTCAAATCTTTCAGAACATATGTATTTCATTCCAAAATAATCTCTTACGTGCCAACAAATGTTATCAAAGACATCTTGGTTCAACCAGAAAGTGATGGAAGAAGAGGTCGATGGTTGGCTAAAATTCAAGAGTTTGATCTAGAAGTGAAACCAACCAAGGTAGTCAAAGGTCAATGCCTAGGGAAGTTGTTAGTTGAATCAAATTTGAGGGCGCTCGGGATAAATAACTGTGAATCACACAAATCTCTCTTGGATATAGAGGAAATTGACGATCAGGCGCCTACTATTCAAATTGAAGATAAGTTTTTCGCCTCTATCTGGTATCACGATATTGTTACACACCTCCTTACCCTTTAGTGCCTAAATGACATGAATCTATTTAAATCAAGGATTTTGAAGCTACACGCAATTAAATACTACATTATCGATGGTCAAATGTACTGGAAAGACCCTCTAGGTTTCTTGTTATGTTGCTTAACAGAATCTGAAACAAAAGTCGTCATCGATGAATTACATGAAGGAGTGTGCGGAGGACACCATGCCTAGAGAGAAACGTCCTACAATATTTTAAGGGTTGGATATTACTGGCCAAATTTATTTACCTATATGAACACGAGGGTCAAATCCTGTAATTCATGCCAATTGTTCACTGGCAAGAAGAAGCTCCCTGCTCTACCTTTAATCCCAGTAAAATATGAAGCCCATTTTCAACAATGGGGCCTAGACTTTAATGAAGAAATCCATCCGCAAGCAAGTGCTCAACATAGATGGATTCTAACCACTATCGATTACTTCACAAAATGGGTAGAATCCATTCCAACTCGGAATGCTATGGATTCGGTAGTAATAAGATTCTTGGAAGAAAACATCCTATCGAGATTTGGTTGTCCTCGGAAAATAGTTACTGAAAATGCTCAAGCTTTTAAGTCTATGGTAATGCTCAATTTCTGCTAGAAATACAATATTGTGTTAGGTAATTCTACAACCTATTATCCTCGGGGAAATGGGTTGGCCGAATTGTCCAACAAGAGCTTGAAGACTATAATAAAAAAGGCGTTGACAGAAAATAAAAAGGCTTGGCACATCCACCTAAAATATGCCCTATGGGAAAACCAAATCGACACTAAGAAATCAATAGGTATGTCCCCTTTTCAATTGGTTTATGGTACTGACGTTGTCCTTCCTATCAATATTGCTCTTATTGTGATGAAACTCTGGAAGTATGCAAATGAAAAGCCAAACGACATTACAAGAAGGATGAATCAAATTATCGAAGTTCAGCAAAATAGGGCCGAAGTACACGATAAAATTCAAAAGTATCAGAATAATATGAAGGCCCTTTTCGATAAAAAGGCTAAAGACAAGAAGTTTCTTCATGGTTATCTAGTCTTAAAGTGGGGGGCTAGAAAAGAAGATGCATTGAAACATGGAAAGTTCGACCATCTCTGGTTCATACCATTCAAAATTTCAGCTGTTGAGGGGAAGAATTCCTTCTCGCTGGAAAACCTCGATGGAGAAATTCTTGACTCTCCTATCAATGGGCGTTACTTAAATTGTTTTATGCAGTAGTCATATTTTAGATTCCCATTGTATATATCGGTTTGGATTGACGTTTGTTTTTTGTTTCAATTTGCAATTTTACCTTTCTTTTGTAAATTATCCAAGTCATTTTCTCATTTGTTGTAAATAAACCATGTTTACTTGACATCATCAAAGAATAAAATAAAAACATATGTATCACATACCATCTCTATTCTGTGGAATTTTCTGACATTTCACATTTCGTTCCCAGGAAGAATACTCATGGTTAAATGAGAGATAAGGATGCATCAAAATCCAGCACTCATTTTTTGAAACATTCGCTTTCTCTCAAAACAAGTGATGAATTAATGATCTGCCTAATTGAAAATACAAAAGGAATTTGAGATATGAGCTCCTAGCTTGCTAGTTCAAACTAAAATTTTAAGGAAATATTTTCAAACGTAAAGGGGGTTTTGCTCATGATAATGTTATCGCCTGATCAAGAATCAGAGAAGTATAAAATTACAGCTTAGAGTGTCATACTGAGAAATTATGAAGACTTT
>ML778740.1:593221-603499 GCA_009831015.1 Picea engelmannii
ATTTTTTGCATCAAGCCCTCTGAGTACTCGATTTGGTTATTTTTCCTCTCCCTGAGATTTTATTCACTTATGATTTTCTCTGCCTTTCCTTAGTATTCATAGAAAGAAAGAAATTCATCTTGACTCTGAAATTTTAAAAACATATCTTTAAACGAGATTAGGTGAAAATATTTATGTTCCTTTGATTTTAACTGAAAGAAAGTATGTCTAGGATAATACTGATAACTTTAGCTCTTATATCAGATTGGAAACTGAAAAATTAGCTCAAGTTCAATCCCCGAAAAATTAAAAATCCCTATAAAATATTCCCTATAGGTGAAGGTGTATTGAAGATTGGGAGGAAATTAGTTTCAAAGTATATTTAAAAAATCATTGACAGACCTTCTTTTTAAATTTTGAGCAGATATCATCCCTTGTATGATACATACAGATTGATTGCCCCCACTTCCAAATATTAAAATATAAGACAGATGGTGAAAGGAAATTCATAATTTCATTTCCCCCATCTTGTCCAAAGAGATGATGAAAGGAAATTCATGTAATGATTTCCCTCATCTCAGTAAAATGCAAAAGTGCTAATCGAAGTGGTGAAAGGAAATTCAATAGGAGAAGTAGATAAATTCACTGGGGTACTGAATATGATCATTGGAAGTGAAGCAATATCTATGATATCTGTATGGTTTTCATACATATCTACATAACATACTCTGACATATAGTTCTCTTTCCGGTAATATTTACATTCTGAACCAATGAGGGATTCCCTAAATAAATTATTACATATACTTAACCTTGATGCGAATGAATTCGGTCAAAGTTCGATATTTGGGTTAGAGTTGTTTTGATTATCTTAAACAGATCCAAACTCAGTTTTAGGAAAGGGAAATTTTAAATAGCCTAACTTGAGTTCAATCATTAGGTGTGTTTTGAAGGTTTTCTGAGATTCGGTTGAAGTTTGTTTTTTCTGTGTATGATTAACTCCTAAAAATGTTTTCCAGAAATGGAATAATGACTCCATTTGCCCAATAACATCACTCGGTCTACTGTTCTTTCACGTCTCACAGTGAGACACGATCCCCAGATGGAGCCTATGTTAGAACACATACAATTCTGAACTTTTGAGCTTTATACTTTTCACCTCATGAAAATATAATTTTTACTCGAAGAAAGTAGAAACTTGGTAAATGACATTTTAATTTTAAATTAAATTCATTGCTGGTTAGTTAATAATAAGGCACACATGATATCCTTCGTTGATGAGTTTTCCCTTTTGAATGAATGATCCTAATAACCTCCAGATTTCTAGAGTCACCTGAGTTTTAAAGAGGTAAATCTCTAACAGTCACTTCGGAGCTCCGCGCTTCAGATGTTTCAATAAGTCTAAACAATAAAAACTATGAAACTCAGAAACCCGAAGGTATATGCTAGCGAATTTTCCTAAACCATTTAAAGGCACAAATCATAGGACACATGTAGCTTTTGAGTCCTTCCTGGGTTGACACATGGTACCCATTTTTGACATTCTCATTGGAGGATTCACACGATTCCAAGTGACACGTGGCACCTCTCGTTTCTCGACATGTCATCCAGAATGACATCATCTATACCACATCATTATGAGAGATGATCCTTTGGGAATTTAACAAGGAATGAATTCACGAATCACCGAAGTATCAAAAGGTTGAAGTATCGAACTTTTCAAAAAGTAAAAGGGTAGATTGAATGTTTAATAACTAATTTAATCATGATCAAGAGATAATTAATGAATCCATAACTCATATTTTGGGCATTTCCACTGTATCATATTCTAAAATTTCCAAAGTATGAACTTCCGAAATACTTAAAATTAAGTGCAATTAATAAAGACTTAAGATCGATTACTAGATAATTAATTGCTTCACAGTTTTAGGTTTCGGGAAATTCCTCTTGAGATACATTAAAATTCCTCGAAGTCCGAACTCCCGAAACACTTAAAGTTAACACACCATTTTAAACATGATTACTTAAGGTTTAAAAGTGATTATCCAGAGATTAATATTTCTACGGATTCGAGATTCGGGAGGTCCCCACTCTGTCACATCTAAAACTCTCGAAGGTGAACCGCCAAAATATTGATTGCATTTATGATTAATTAAGGGTAATGATTCAAACGAGGATTGCAGATCGCTAGGTAGACATCTCCATTAACGTTAATAAATTCTTCATCAATAAGGTTTTACGAAGATCAATGAATCTTTTTTAAATAAAAGCACTTCGATTTTGAATTAATTTTCACCTTTTGCAATTAGAAAGTTTCTATAGAGATTATGGCACCATGGAAAATGAAAAAAAATCTTGATGCAACAAACGAAGATTCGAACCTGAATGCAGACATTCTGTCAGACACAACTCCGCGAGCTACAAACACTATTAAAAATTGGACACAAGTTTTTGAGATTATGGAACGTGAAATCATCAACTGTCCAGAGGAATCGTTCAAAGAAGAAGATGACTCTTTTACAGCTAAGATTAGACACAGCGTAGTCGGAGTTGCACAAGATTGTTGCACGGTCAAGACTCGTGCCTTATAACGACATGATAAGTTGGGCCTTGGAACATGTTGACGTTCAAACCAAGAGCATCATCAACCATCAGCAGGTTTCCATCGTCTCTTTTCGACCTGAACATTTGCAAGTAATGTATAAAATTTCCCCTAATCCTAAATATACTTACAATGCCCCATTCATTCTGGAATTCAAACAAAAGGAATTTGTCCAATATGCCAGGAATGGTCACGATATAATCAGGACCTGGTGGGGACACCTAGAGAAATTTAGGACTGACACTCATGGTGTGCATGCCACAACGTCTTTGGACGCTCATATGGTGTATGTAGTCATGATGCTCTGTCGTCTATTCGGGAAGAAGATCCCTACGCATTTCTCGGTGGAATGGGTATCCATCATGAACGAGGAAGCCGAGGGTTACATTTTCAATTGGGCCAAAATGTTGTTAGATAACTTGGCCAATGGCATTTTTTATTACAAAACAGCAAAATCAAAAGGACAACCTGCCCCTTTTTACATGTCTACATATGTGATGGACGAAATTTGCTTCATGACCCCTTTTCCATTGATGAATTGGAGTTGGACCCCGACCAGTGTCGAGCCCATTCATTTTTATCACTCCAAGTTGTGGGAGGAGAAAGATAAAGATTTATTTTATGAAATCTGGCACAATGTCGTAATACATGTTCATATAGCCCTGTATGGTCACCCACCTCCCCGGATTTCAGACAAGATTATGGTAAACCTAGGCAAGCCCTCATATTAGTTCATTAAGGATAATTTTTCCTACATCAGAGGTTTTGGTTGCTCGGTCCCTCCACATGCTCTCCCACGATTTTTACCCAACAAGGTGGTGTGTAGAGAAGTGGAATACTAGACAATGACAAGAGGCATTGACAAGGAGCTGAAGGCATCACAGAAAAAGGTTTGGCCGACTTTCCCTATTCAAGTTGGCATGTTTTCATTACTGGATTTCAGTCACTCCAAAGTCGAAGTCGCGGCCATGGAGGATGTCAAATTGGTTGGCATCAAGTTCAAGAGACATGATCCATGTAAGATAGTGGAAAAACACCTAGCCCAGTTCAACATGAAGCGATATATCCATGAGAACTCCCCGTATGATGAAATATTCATGGGAGCTAAATCTTATGAGGAAGTTCAGGACAGATTCCAAACCGTGCCCCTGGATCAACAAGCTAGTTTTCTCATCTTTCAAAAACACAGGCGAAATAGTCTACCAAAGGTACTACAAGGAGAGTCAATATCCACTCCCCCTCCACACGAAGCCATGCCCATAGGTTCTGAATCAATTCACTTTGGTAATAACAGAGTTGAGGGAACCCCAAAGATCTCGGAGGTGTTAACACGGGAATTATAAGCATCATTATCAGGCCAGCAAAGCAGTAGGCACTAGCTCAACTCAAAGATTTCCTAAAGCAGGGACAATATGTGCCTCCCTTGACACCAGCTAATCCTTTCATCACCTAAAATACAATAGAACAATGACAGTCCACAAATATTTCTACTCCCATTACATCCTTGACCCCTCTACAAACCAGCTTCATAAATCCTAATTACAAAATTGTTTTTGTAGGCGATCTTAGCCCCATATTGCCCAAAGAGATGCTTCCTTTGGATATCTTTCTCAGTAAGAAATAGAAAGTCATCGTGAAAAGGGAATCAAACCAGAAAGATGGAGTGATAATTAAAAGGCATAGAATGGTGTATGACGGGAATGATCAAGATGATCCATAATTTGCAAGGGAAGTTGCATGTTCATTAGGTGATTTTTGCATTTCCAATCAGTGGTCTGTGGAAAAGTTGACCGAAAAACTGCAACAAAAGTTCCTATTGGTAGAGCACTTGCAAAATCATATACATCCCATGGAACAAACTATCAAAAATAGAATGAACTAGGATTTCAAGCAAATTAGAGCCAGTTATCAGGAACAAATCAAACAGCTTCGGGATAACCTCAATCTACTCCAACAGAATCCGCAGACTAGACAAAGTTTGGTCACTCAATGTGACAAGTTTATATAATAGTTGCAAGACATATTAAACCTAATCGACGGTACCTCGATAGACATCTCGACCTTCCAAACTCAAGCGTTGGAAATAAATGAGAATCTTGAAGTTTCCCAACAATATCTCTATATGAAGGTAGATGCCATCCAAAAGTGCTATCAGGTAGTAGACCTTTCTCTAAAGGACATTTATGTCAAGGAAAAAGAGGCCCTCTCATCCTGTTCTAAATTTCAAGAAGTCCTCATATTAATGTAGAAAGATAAGGTCCCTGATTTTCCTCTTCTTTCTCATTTCGAACAATTAAAAGGTGAGATGGCCCTAAAGGTATGGGAAAAAAATCTGGAAGAGAGTAAAATATTTTCCAGAGAGGTAAAAGAAGCTTGTCTAGCAGCGTTGTCATCATTAAATAAAGGGTTGATTGATCTTGAGAGAAGTAATATCTCAGAATCCCTAGGGAAAATTGATATAGAAATGAACCGACATAATTCCAAAAAGAGCAAAGAAGAAACTCTGACAACCATTTGGGAAATGAGCCAGATTGATCTTCTTAAAATCAATAAATGGATAGTGAATATAAATTCACAGTTCCAGGCCACAACTCAAGAAGTGAAAAACATCCAAGAAAAGTTGCCTCAGATAAAAAGAAAATTATTCGCTTTCGAGGTAAATGAAAAAATTGAGCCCTCAAGCTTCGTGGTGGAATTGTTGGATAGATGAAACTAGTGTATTGAATATGTAAAAGCAATAATATCTGGGAGAAAGTAATAAAATATGCACAATTCCCTTTCCTTTTTCCCTCTCTACCTTTCACCTTCCAACAACCACTTATCTCGTTCACTCCAATTCTAATCTCCACTTATCCCCACTTCATCATCATACACTTGTTCCATCATCAGTCTTCCCATAGATGGTTACTTTTCCATGTTCCCATTATTCATTCCTTAGTGAGCCCATGCTGTGTTTTTCATCCAATTATCCTCCCCCCATGACCCCTATTGTGATTCATTGCCTTACTGAATATATCTGGAGGGACCGATGGCAACAAAACTAAAACGACCAAAACAATATGTTGAATGATTAAGGTGGCCTTTATGGAATCTATACTCAACCCAAAGGACTAAGGAAAGGAACCATCCCACTAGCAGGTGAAGAGACAGAGGAGAACGCCAACGAGAATCATCAAAATTTACACACTGTTGTTTTATTCAGATATATGTTATTTTAATTAAATATTGTAATAAGTCCAATGGTTTTTGAGTTGTGACATATTTTGTATAAGTACATAGATTCAAGATCTATTCAAGGCTACTTCTTGTCAGATGTAACAGAGAAACTCTCTTTTTGCAGATTAATACAAGTGCAGACAAAGATTCTAATTTTCGTTCAATTTGATTTATTTGTTTCCTCTGTATTTTCATTTCTCCGATTTCTTTATGTGATTCCTTGAAAAGTGATTTATTGAAATTTAGCATTACAACTATATATTGAAAAAGGTGGTGGGGTCCCAGAAGATTTCCATGCTGGATGGTTTTTCGGGGTATAATCAGATCATGGTCCACCTAGATGACAGAGAAAAAACAGCTTTCACAACTCCATGGGGAACGTTCATGTACGCCAAGATTCCTTTCGGCCTGATGAACATCGGAGCCACTTTCCACAAGGAAATGGACATCGCGTTTGCTGACGATAAGGAAAAATTCATTGTGATCTATATGAATGACATCACAGTCTATTCTGACTCTGACGAACAACACCTCGGGCATCTGAAAATAGTTTTCCAGAAGTGCAGGAAGTTCGGCATACCGCTAAATCCAAATAAATCACATTTCGGGATGGAAGAAGGGAAGTTGTTGGGGCACATTATCTCGAAAGAAGGCATTAAAATATACCCCAGTAGGGCTGAAGGAATCCTGAAAATCAACACTCTGTGCAGCAAGAAGGAAGTGCAATCCTTCCTGGGAAAGGTAAACTTCTTGAGAAGGTTCATCCCAAACCTGGCAAAGATTATAAAACATATCACATGCATGATTAGAAAGGGGGACAAGATCAAGTGGAACCCGAAAACCAAGAAGTCATTTGAAGATATCAAGGTGGTGCTGACAAGAGCTCCTGTGCTAGCCAGCCCAGACTTCACAAAATATTTCATCCTATTTTCATTCGCCTCGGAGCATAGAATTTTTGGCGTGTTGTTGAAGAAAGATGAGCAAAACTTTGAGAAGCCCATAGCCTATTTCAATTGAATTCTAACTGATTCTCTATTAAGGAACAGCATTATGGAGAAACAAGCATACGCCTTAGTGAAGGCCCTAAAGGAGTTCAGAATGTACATATTACACTCCCACATTATCGCCTATGTGCCCAACAACTTAGTTAAGGATATCCTGACTCAACCTAACCCCGAAGTGAGGAGAGGTAAGTGGATAGTGGACATGATGGAATATGACCTGGATATTAAGCCTACGAAACTAATTAAGGGTCGGGGCCTTACGAAGATAATGGCACAGTTGGAATACAACACGGTGGAAATCAATTTCATTGTTGATCTGTCAGAGATTCCTCGGGAAGAAATGGTTGTGCAGGTGTCTCATAAGTTCATCGATTCACCATGGTATGCAGACATCATCTATGTGTTAAAGAATCTCTAGGCCCGTCTGGGTGTAAGTAATACCAAGGCAAGGTTTCTAAATCTTAAAGAGGTTAATTTCTACATCCTGGATAACTCACTCTACTGGAAATATCCTGGGGGAATATTACTGAGTCGTTTGCTAGAAAATGATGCGAAGCAAGCCATAGAATAATTTCACAAAGGTGATTGTGGAGGGAACCACTACTGGAAAACCACCACGCACAAAATCATGAGAGTGGATTACTATTGGCCTACAATTTTCGTAGATGTGTACAAAGAAGTCTCAAGTTGCCACGAATGTCATATTTTCGATGGGAGAAGAAAGTTGCAGCCCCTGCCACTAAAGTCAATCTCAGCCGAAGCACCTTTCATGCAATGGGGTTTGGATTTCATAGGGGAAATAAATCTTCCATCCTCAGCACAACACAAATGGATACTCACGGCCACCAACTACTTCACAAAATGGATAGAAGTGATCCCCATGAAGCAAGCTATCGACGCAGTCATCATCCGATTTCTGGAGACAAAAATCTTGTCGAGATTTGGATGCCCCATCAAGATCATAACAGACAATGTGGTCGCATTCAAATCTAAGAGGATGGAAACGTTTTGTCAATATTATTGTTAAGAACCAAATATCAATATAGCATAGAAAAACCTTGAAAAAGTACTCAACGCCTTGAAAAAGAGATAATTTCAGATAATAAGCCTCTTCGAGGGGGCAACCTCCTTTTACCCTACTTGAATGTTCAAGTACAAGATGATTCAAAATGAAAATGTCTCCTTGGTATATATAGGAGACTAGGAGGTATAATTACAACTAATGGCCTAAAGTTGACATAAATAAAATAACATTACTAATATAATATGCCCCAATTAAGGGGTAATGAGCCAATATTAGGGCTTAACATGCCCCTCCCCTTGAGAAAAGTGTTGTCCACAATGCTTGAGTAACTTTGGATGCTTCTATATAAAAGACTCATCTTCCCAAGTGGAATCTTCAGCCTGTAGTTTCCTCCATTTAATGAGATACTCTGAAATGGATATATTCCTCAACTGGCGAATTCTTGTGTCACTGATGGCTTCAAGCTCCAATATGATTTTTCCTTCCTTGTCAAGTTCTAGCCATATAGACTGAACTGGGATCTTGTCGCCTATAACCTTCTTTAAGCATGAAACATGGAAAACTGGGTGTACTCGTGAAGATGCAGGTAACTCCAATTTGTATACCATAGTACCAATCTTTTGCAACACCTTATAAGGGCCATAGTACTTTGGTGATAATTTATTATCCTTCTTGGCTTGCTTGAGGGACATCTGTTTGTATGGTTGTAGTCTTAAAAACACCCAATCCCCTACTTCAAAACTTCTTTCACTACGATGTTTATATGCTTCTTGTTTCATGTGATTATGTGCCATGGTCAGGTTGTCCTTTAATATTTGGAGAACTTGTTGTTGATTCGCGATGTGATCTTCCACTGCTTGAACCTTAGATTTTTCTTTTAGAGAAGAAGTGATGGAAGGAGGGTGGTATCCATAAAGTTCCATAAATGGTGTCATTTTTGTTGTAGTATGAAAGGAAGTGTTAAACCACCATTATTCCAAGGGTAACCATTTGAACCATTGTGTTTGTTTATCAGAGACAAAGCAACGAAGGTAGCCTTACAGACATTTGTTCACTATCTTGGTTTGTCCATCAGATTGAGGATGATAGGATGAGCTATGAGCTAATTGAGTATCCAAACAAGAAAATAATTATGTCCAAAAATGTCCAGTGAAGATGGGATCTCTGTCACGTACAATAATCTTTGGGCTGCCATGTAGCTTTTGAACTGTCTCCATGAATGCGATGGTAACTATACTAGCTTTGAAGCGATGAGAAAGTGCACAAAAGTGTGCGTACTTGGTCAGTCTATCAACAATCACCATGATGACACTCTTTCCTTCAGACTTTGGTAACCCTGTGATGAAATCCATGGAAACCTCCTCCCAACGGTGACTTGGGATGGATAATGGTTGTAAAAGACCTGGGATCTTAATTGTTTCCACCTTATTTTGTTGGCAAACCAAACATTCTACCACAAACCTTTGAACCTCATTTTTAAGGCCATCCCAAAAAAATCCTTCTTGACTCTATGGTAGGTTTTCAAAAATCCTGAGTGCCCTCCTACTAGAGAGGTGTGCAATTCCAATAGTACCTTTTGTTTGAGTTGAAATTTCTTACATAAATATAAGCGATCTTTGTACCATAGTGAATCATTTTTCCATGTAAATTTATCTGATGCACTGGAATCTTGCTGCAACCTTTGAATGAGAGTCCACACTTTTTCGACATTCTTCCATTCATCCCTTTCTTCTATTATCCAATCAGGTTGGATGATCGAGATAGCACAGAGAAAGGCCTCAACATCTTCATCCTTTCTTGAGAGTGCATCTTCCACAACATTTTTCTTCCCCTTTTTATAGACGATTTCAAAATCATAACCCAATATCTTGGTTACCCATTTTTGTTGTTCTTCTAAAGATAGTCTTTGTTCCGAGAAGTATTTAAGACTATCATGATTTGTTTTGACCTTGAAGTGCCTACCTATTAGGTAAGGATGCCATTTCTTCAATGCATGAAGTATTGCCATCATTTCCTTCTCATAAATGGGTTTGTGTAAGTCCTTTCCCTTGAGTGGTCGACTTTCAAAAGTCATGATCCTTCCTTCTTGCATTAGGACAACACCAATTCCATTTCCTGAGGTATCACATTCCACAATAAAGGTTTTTGTGAAGTCTGGAGTGGTCAAGACAGGAGCTTTGCACATCACCTCTTTAAGTTGTTCAAAAGCTTTAGTTTTTTCTGGAGTCCATGAAAATGCATCCTTCTTAGTTAGTGTCGTTAAAGGTGCTGCTATTCTTCCATAGTTTCGAACAAACTTGTGGTAGTAACCTGTCAAACCCAAAAATCCTCTAAGATTCTTTAACGTTTTGGGAATCGGCCAGTCCATCATGGCCTTAATCTTGTTAGGGTCTACCTTGACACCTTCATGAGATACAATATGACCCAAATACTCTACCTCCTTTACTCCAAAGA
>ML778740.1:604740-619402 GCA_009831015.1 Picea engelmannii
TAGGTTGAGGTGTTTTAGAAGAAGGAGCATTGTTCTCTCTATAGATGTTAGGATTGGTCCTTCTAATATCCATAGCCATATTTTTACTTTCAACATTTCTTGCCACCTTAAATGCATTCTCCAATGATTTGGGTTCCCAAAGGCGAACCTCATGTTGAATGTTATCCTTTAAAGTTCCTCATGTCTGGAGGCTTATTTGGTGTAGAAGTTCCCTTTTTGGGTGGCATGTTGGCCAAGTATCACTTTTGAACCTTGATTTTGAGGTGGTTCTGCTAGACAATATTTCTTCTGTTGTATCTCCCAAGTTTCGGCCATTCTGGGTATGAAACTTTTTTTTATGTAGTTCTCTGATATTTCTTCTCTGTAATGCCACAGGTCTGATCAAAATTGGATTTTCCAAGTGGAATTTATGGTAACTTCCCCACAACTTGCCGATTTTTGGCCTTTCCAGGAGATCTAACTTGTATAGAGTGCCTCACACAAAATAATTGATATAAAATTCTGAAAATCGTACCAGAAATACTAAAGACTGTCCACGATCCAATGAAACCAGCCCCACTTAATTTGAATACTCTAGGAAGAAGTTATGATTTTTTTACCTGGAACACCTTCTTGCTACTAGTCAATAGGACTAGTCAGATACCCTATCTTACACAGGGTGTATCTACAAATTTAAGATGACCCAAAAGCTGAAATTTTACCAGAGATACCTTACTAATTTTTATGAATATCCTCTATATTTCAAGGTCTGAAACGTTACATAAAAATGTTTATAGAGAAAATTCCACAATGACTTAGTTCAGGATGATTCCAGAACCGTATCTTGTACAGGTTTTATCTCCGAAAGTATAAGACCTTAGGAGATGAAATTTTAACCCAACGTACCTTGATCCGTATACTAAATATCCTCCAAGACATTCCTTCTGAAACGTTGTAGAAAAAAAGTTATAGAAAAAATTACAAGGTCTCTCAGATGTAGCAGCAAAACCCCAATACCTTGAGCTTTGATACCATATGTTAAGAACCAAATATCAATATAGCATAGAAAAACCTCAAAAAAAGTAATCAACGCCTTGAAAAAGAGATAATTTCAGATAATAAGCCTTTTCGAGGGGGCAACCTCCTTTTACCCCACTTAAATGTTCAAGTACAAGATGATTCAAAATGAAAATGTCTTCTTGGTACATATAGGAGACTAGGAGGTATAATTACAACTAATGGCCTAAATTCGACATAAATAAAATAAAATTACTAATACAATATGCCCCAATTAAGGGGTAATGAGCCAATATTAGGGCTTAACAATTACAATATAACCCTGGGGCATTCTACGGTGTACTACCCACAGGGAAACGGGTTAGCAGAATCCTCAAATAAAATCCTAACCAGGATCATCAAAAGACTCATGCAAGACAATAAGAAAGTTTGGCATAAAAATCTTATCTATGCATTGTGGGTAGATCAGGTTACCACCAAGAAGTCCATCTCAACGTCACCTTTTCAAATTGTATATGGCGTAGATGCAATTTTCCCTACCACACTGGGGTTGCCCATAATAAATATGTTGCAGGAACAAGAGGTTGAGCTAGATGACACACAGAGGAGAATAAATCAGATGATTCACACACAATAGATGAGGGAACATGTATAGAATCGATCACAACTCCACTAGGAGAGGATGAAGAGAACCTTCGACAAGCGTTCTAAGAAAGAGCAATTTCAGGTAGGGGAGTTGGTGCTGAGATGGGATGCGAGGAATGAAGATAAAGGGAAGCACAGAAAATTTGACCACCTTTGGACGGGTCCATTCAGAGTCAGCGTGTATTGCGAGAGAAACGCTTATTTTCTAGAAGAATTAACTGGAGAGTGTCTTGGTTGGGGGCCTGTAAACAACAGGTTCCTCAAACATTATCTGAAGAAATAAAATCTGTTTAAGTCATAGGTCATTGTAAATAGTCGTTTTAGTTTTGTGTCGAGTCAGTAGGCCAATAGAAAATTGAAGCCCGAAGTGAAAACCCTAAGTTTATGCTGAGTCTTTTAGAAGTTGTGTCGATAGTTTTATGTTGCATTTTGTTTTTCATATTGCAGTGTTGAAGAGTCGAAATAAGGCCCAATGGTCACGAACCTAGTCTATTGTTCTTTTCTACCTCGCAGGGAGGATAGCATCCCCATTGGAGAAAACTATTAGCATCACCATTTTCCTTTCAATTAGAGTCGGTTTTAGTTGAGTTATGGCCCATGTGTCAAAACATGTGAATTTAGGTACATAACAATGAAGGGGTTGAAGTCAGCAAGTGGTCGGTTGGCCCTTGGAAATGGGAAGGGATGTCAGAGTCGAAACATGCGTAAATGGTACGGGTATGTTGTTCCCAGAGAGTCGAGTCCTGTTAAAAGGTAGTCTCTACATGACCCAAGTCGAGTCAAGTAGTTAATGGAAGTCACGCCAGCAAGTGAAGTAACTATTATCAGTTCATTTTGAAGGCTGAGGGAATGAAAAATCATAGCGTTCGTATCATGTATGCCCTGCAACACTTATCGCATGTACTTTACACGTGGGGATGTGTTATGGAAAATCTACAATTTGATTTGAAGCATCTAGTCGCCATGAATTATGTGGTATTTAGCATGATTCCTCCTTCTTCCTGATCTGTTATAAAGTCCATGTGTTCTACACCCATTCTATTCGCGAAATCAGATTCATGCTCTATCTGTAAATTGTCTTGCAAGCCCGGGTTGATCGAATTCTTTGTCTCGGGCATTTGCCAGATCCACCATGCGCAAGATAAATACTGGTCGCTCCATGGCGACCTCCCAAAACATAAGGAGGGGCATGTGAAGTGAAATAATTGTCAGGCCCGAGCCCCAAAGTGACTAGGATTCATTCTCACTCACAAGTACAACAGGCATCCCCGAGGATACAAAGGGTGTTTTCCCTTTACCCTCGGAAACAATGATATCACACCGCATGGAACCTAGAGTGGAAAGACCTGCATAGGAATTAAATATATTAGAAGCCCTGTCTCCCCAACAACAGATGCCTCGAAGAAGAGGCAGGCCAAAGAATAATAAGGAAGTTGGGGAAACCTGAATCCCAGATGAGTCGTGCGCAAGATTGGTGGCTGAAAAAATTACTTATGCGCATTGTTCGGTTGGAACCTGTTGAAGTTACAAGTTGAGAGAGTGGGAGAAGAATGAGGAGGCTTGTTTTCACAGGTACAAATGTCATCTCAGTAGTTGAAGCAGGTGAAACTAGCTATTGTCGAACTTTACCAGGAAAATAGGGAGCTGAGACAACAGCTAGCAACAAAGACGATTGAAGTGTCAGCAACACAAGGTCGTGAAGGGAACGTGATGTGGCTCAAAAGACAACTCAGAGAGGCATAGGATATAATCGTACAGCTACGTGAAGCACAGAGGTTGTCGGAAGAAAGGTATGTGAAGCATTCTGGAGAATGTGAAGCAGCCAAGGAGAAAGCTCGCGCAGCTCTTGCGAGCCAACAGAAGAAACAAGATTAGCTGAGTTCATTCTTGTATCCACAAATAGAAAGAAAATATTGACAGTTTTGAAGGAGACGTCGCCCTAAGACATTTTTTCATTTTGATAACGGCCATGATAGTCAGCAACCACTTGTCGTGCACATTTCCCTGGCAAATAAGCGCGCGACAGAAATCGCAGCGGTTACAGTAGATAGTGGGACTCTGACAAACACTTGTTCGTTTAGATACTTGATCGAAGGAAATCATTAACACATCACTCTCTCATGACAAGACATGATCGGTTACTGAATCCCCGTGGCGGATTACAAACAGTCGTGATGTAGCCAGATGTATTTGTTGTATATTTTTGGAAAAGTGTCATGCAAAGAGTCCTTTAACGCAGAACAATCAGTTTGCTAGTTTTTAGAGATAGTAGCTAGAAGAGAAGGGTAGCCCAAGCGGCACCCTCACCTATATATTTGATATTTTCTATGTAAGTCAGGTTGGTTGGAAAAATTAGTATAGACAGTGATTATTGTATGTAGTTGGAGCTCGATCGAAATTTAATGCAAAAATTCATTAAGCTTTGATGAAAAGATTCTAATTGTAGCATTTGGATGTATTGTTTTCCTTTTTTTGCGTACGTACTTCCTGTTTTCTTTATTCATATCTTTTTTTTTCTAAATCGGAACGAAATTTCGAACCTGTGGATTCGCTGCACAACGCCCCTTGTTCATGCCATTTAGACAAAACGTATTTCCTCTAAAGTTAAACTTTGAATTCATCCTCATCGGTGCTCCTAGTTTCTTTATGTATTTTCTCCTCGGCTCACACAACGATTTTACACTGAATATTGTTGCTTGCTTAGCCTTTATCCTCTCAAGTTCAGTCACCGAGTCATTTTTTCCATCGTTTTCTCGAATTGAATCCATAGCCCAAGGTCTTCCTCTCTTGCACCAATATAACCATAACCCATTATTTCAAAGGTGTTAAATCTATCCCACAACTTTAAAGCCATATCCTGTATCGAGACAAAGTCTCCCGAGAGAGCCCTCTACAGGTCCGAAAGGCTAGTTTCAGATCTCAAAGTTGGTTGAAATAGTTACCTATATCATTTGTTTATCAGCCAAATAGATTTAGAGAGTGTTGACACATTGATCAGGAGACATTGATGTATTCCCAACTATCGATGGAGAGAGAGCCCGCCACTAATGACTTCAAGCCTCAAGGTACTCATAAGACTCTAGGTCCCATTTCTAGAATAAATGGGTTGAAGTCGATGGAAAGAGACCCACTAAAAAGAGAGCATTAAGGCATCTCTCATCAGTTAGCATGAGGTACAAAGAAGGAGCTTCATGATTTTGTGGAATTCGGGCGAAGAAGATGTTCATGAACCAACGACCCTATGCGTCTTTTGCATGTGCCAAGTGCAAGCGGTACATGAAAAAGACCCTCTGAATAGAAGTGAATGATGAAAATTGCTGACAAACGCGAGGAAACCACCAATAACGCTAATGGAATCCAATACATTGCACAAATCCCAATGTGTGAATAGATATATTGTCGTCGAACACAAGGGAAACCACCCAATCAACGACCAATGATGAAATGTCAACTATTGGGTTCAAGGTTACCTACCAATGATGAAAGTAGGGCCAGGGTGCATGATAAGACTACAGTATCATGTGATTCTAAGACAAACTGAGGGTGTGACCGACATGCAAAGTCAATATTTCTGAGGAGTGGTCGACACAGGTTGATAGAATTTTCTTGAACAAGAACATGACACATATGGAAGACTCCGATAGAATAGACCCAATGATGAAACCATGAGATGCAGGAGGCATCAATGAAATTCTCTATAGGGACTGTAAGAGTAACCAGTCGATAGAGAAAACTCTATAATGAGCTCAGCTTTCTAAGGCCATGCTAATCCCAAAATTATGATGATGAATGGACTCAAATAACTTTGTGCTCTATTCAAAGGTGACATGATTGTTGCCAATACAATATAATACTCCCTTCCTGCCCGTATTTTTTTATTTTTTCATAGACAAATGAATGTTATGATACAAAGGAGGAAACGAGTGTCGCAAGTAATGAAAACTAGTTCCAACAGTGGAACATACCTATGCTCAATGTAGGGAAGTGCATGCGAGAGATAGACACTCGGGGGAATGTTCCATCCTAAGTATAGGGTGTCAAATTACGAAGGATATAAACAAGGCTCTGCTTGGTTGAGGATGCAAAACTGTTGAGGCAAATGGTTTATAACGCAAAGCGAGAATCAGCTATAGGCTCAATACTGCAAGCAAGGGAATGAGATGCAATCACAACCTAATGCAAAAAAATGTCATTTTGTATGTCCTTTAGTCTACTTGGTGTGAAAAAGGGATAAACTTGTGCCAAATAGACGTCTTTTTAAAACCAATTTATCAGTGTGAAAGAGACAAGTTCACTCGGCAATACTTTCAATTTTTGATAACGAGTCGGAAAAGATCTTAACTAAGACTCATGACCTTTCAAGTCCAATTTAACGAGTGTGAAAGGGACAAATCACTCGACAATATTTTCGCTCTTTAGACGAGTTGGAAAAGATCTTAAATTAAACTCTTTTGGGAGAGTCTAGGCGGCAAGTCACGGGGGAGGCGAAGGCTCCCATGCAGAACTTCTGTGGAATGTTAGTATCTTACAAATAGTTGACATAATCTTGGGAAAACCCAAATCTCTCCAAGTCGAGGAGGATAAAGCACTAACATAGTATATAGTCTCTATGATAGATCGGATAATATCTCTTATAGGAAAAGACATAGGCGAGGGCATTGGATACCCCACAGGACCGTCCCAGTCGAAGGTAATCTCCTCAAAACCCAGAGGGATAGGACTTGGTGACAGTAATACTCTCTCTTGATCAGAAGGTGCAGGATAAGGAATGTTGAAAATATGGTTGAACGATGCATCACTCCCCACAAGGAGAGTAGGATTGACCAAAGATTGCACTGGTGTGACCACTTCTTCAACTTTAGGTTGAATAGGATGCATGGTAATAGGGATAGGAGACACATCACCCTCAACAATGGGGGTGAGGTCTGGAGAGGATTACAACGGCATTATGGTCGTGTCAATCAAAGAAGAAAGAGGGTATGGGGAAACCACAAATGCCTCAAAACCCAAAGGGCCCTTAGGTGAGCCCCATGCTTCTAGTAACCCAGCAGTGGTTGGACACAAACGAGTGAGTTGATCTCCTTCACAAATCTTGCAAATGAATTTAGGCTTATGTCTAAGACGTCTAGGTTTCTCAATGCCCCCAACATCATTCACGACGGCCGGTGACATGCTCTCAACGTGACAGTAAAAGTCGAGAGAGTCATCTCCTACATGATGTATAGAGGTTGGAGATGTGGCATTGATATGACTCATGGTGATTAGTGTGGTGCCCCCAACATGACTAGCAGCGGTCAGGTGCGGGTTGTCAACATGACTTGTAGAAATTGTTGACCCATCCCCAACATGACTAACAGAGGTTGGTGATGGAGCTCCAGTATGACTGATAGTGACTGGACTAGCGGTGAGTTGTGGCATTTGATACCAAGGTCCAGGGAAAGATTAACTTTGAAACATTGCAAGCTAGGAAGGGTCCTGGTTTACCTCTTGTCCATGTCCAGAAAGGTAGTATCCTCCATTTAATTGATTCAGTGAAGTCTGAACGGGCATCATCATTGAAGTCTACGAAGAGATGGAAGTATGATAAGGATTATTCGAGTGAGGATATATGTTGCCCCCTTGTGAAGGGGTTCCATAAAGAGGGTATCCCGAGCCGTAAAATTGATTCTCCCCGTATGAAACACCCGGGGATACATGAGGACTCGTCACATGAAAAGTGTTCAAAGGAACTGACATGGCAGGCGAAGGATACATGGATGGAGTGTAATAAGTAGAATGTGCACCCATTTGAGTATTGTCTCCTGAAAGAGCATTACGAGGACTGGATCCGTGAGAGCGGAGGTTCCAACCTCCCGTCGTAAAATATTGTTGAGGGACATGAATCGTATCAAACTAAGACGTAGGCATTGGTGCCATGGTGCCCCCAGATCCAATGCAAGGGTTCATATAAGTGGACCAAGGAGAGGATTGCAAGGGACAAGGCATATCAACGAGAGAATGACTAGAGACCTAAGGCGTAGACTAAGTACTAAAGTTATGCATACTATTATAAGAAACAAGAGGATCCATCCCCATGAACTGAGTAGGCATCATGGGGTAGGAAGCAGTAAATGAGGGAGTCAAAGGGACTCCACTATCCATGATAATGAGGACTCAGTATAAACTCTTAAGGCCAACTAGTAATCAAAGATCACACCAAAATTCAAACAACAAATATGCATGCAAATGGGGTAAAGTGGCCGAGTGGCCTCCCTCCCTAAAGAAGGTATGTCTCGCCCAAGAGGGGCCTGAGACTCCCTGCTAAAGATCGGAGGTAACAAAATCATTTATAAGGGCCCTCGTGGGCTTAAAAAATAGTCGGTTAGATCCCCCCTGAGAGGTAATCCTCCATAAAGGTTGTGTGTTGTCCGACCCTTATCTAACCTAGGGTACCTGCAGAATAACCCCTGCAAGTAACCTATGAGACACCCAATTCAAGAAACTAATAAACCATTGTATAATCGATGCACAGGCGAATAGTCATAAGTTAGGTCCACCGTATGGGTAGGGTAGAAAAGCCTGAAACCTTGAAAACATCACCTCTCACGGAGGTAAGGGCACTAACAAGATCCCTAGATACGAATAGATCCCCAGAAATATCTCTGATGCTAGGAAGGTATCGGGGAGATATCCCTTCAACCAACTTCATGCGACCTCATGATTAACTCTGGTGTGAGCGGAGCCTCCTGATCTTACCAATTATAAAATGGATTTCTCCACTTCCTGACTCAGACACATATGTTGATCTAATTCCCTTGGAGAAGTTTACTCACAAATCATATTCCAAGGCACTAAATGCTAGGCTAGTTTGTGCACCCTAGAAAAATTAAATCGTTACTAATCAATTTTAAATTATAGCATTGATTTTAATGGTCGTAATTAGTCAAAAAGGTATGGTAGTGAAAACTCATGGTGTTATGACTCTGCAAGAAAAGTAAATATGAAAATAATGCAAATTCCTAAGTTTAACTTTCAATGAATGATAAGATTCTAAAAACGATGCGATTTTCAAATTCAAATCTGCAATTTAGAAGTAAAATTGCAATCTTTCACTATATGCACTAAGCTAATGATAAAGACTCAAAAGACAAAAAATACCAAGCAATGCAAAATGCCTATTTTTTTTGTATTTTCAATATAACAAAACTGAAAATGCATGGACTAAAAAGTAACCTGATATATAACCCTACTGTGTATAAAAAGAGACAACTCAAGTAGGATACCAAGCAGCAAAACACCCAGCCCAATGTACAAGGAAAATAAAAAATGAAAATGCAATGAGAAAGACTTCGCCCAGAAATTCAATCAAAAGAGGGTTTCATGTCATCCCACAAGCACTTAACAGGCACTACAAAGACCCAAGAACGCTCAGCAAGCATCAAATCCCACCCAAAAAACACCAGACCGGGAAAAAAGGAAATTCCAACTGATGTACGCAACTGTTTGGGCAAACAGAGCATATATACGCAACTTACAGTGAGACAGCCAGTGTATGTACGTGACTGTCAAGGAAAAAGGCGTGTATATGCTTTAAAACAAGGCCATGCAAGGGAGAAAGGCTGAGAACTTAGACCCAAAGTGAACAGGAGTTGTCAAGCAATGATACGACAAGAACAACAATAGAAACGAGAGAAATCTAAGGAGAAAAGTACTCCAAACCCTAAGAAAGAGGATTTTCCCTAGTATGGTCGCCAATTCTATTACGAGGAAAATCTCTCTATGGATAGGGTGAACCACAACAGACAGAAATGACTGCAGAAATCAACTCTATTCCAACAACATGCTATATAAACCAATGTGCAAGCAAGATAAGAAAGAAGCCTGCCTCGTCCAGATGTTTGATGATGTCCACCATTGAGTACTTTTACCCAAAGCTATATACCTACAACAAGTTCTCAAAAAACAAGCAAAACAAGCATATGGTGGCAATATAAAAGGTTAGCACATTGAATAGCATAATCCATCAATATACATAAAAAATACGCCCATGGATAATAACTCATATATTTGAAAGATATCAATTGGACAGGTAGAGAGTATTTCTATTAATAAATGATCATCAAAAGTGAAAATATTACAGACTTTTTTGTCGGCACGGTTTAGAACCGAGAAACTAAGTTCCTTCCAGCTGGGCCTCCACCACTTCAATCCTCCAACAAAGGAAATCTCATAGAAGGGAGACAATAAGGTTCTCCATCAATAAGGGAAGATCTTAGGGGCTGAACACTGTGTTCAGACTCAAAGGACAAAGGGATGCAGACTCAATATGAAGTAAATAATTTCTCCAGAGTAACTTTCTCTGAAAGTTGAATTCTTCTCTTTTCCATAGCTCGGAATTGGCCTCTTTATAGCCTTCAAAATGCAACTGAAAGGCCAAGTCGGAACTTTTCCAGTATGTGGAAGGCCAAGGATCAGATATCTCCTGTCGTGACATGGAAACTCGACATTTAATTTTCATTTTCTGGCACAAATCCTGATGTATGAAGGTTGTAGTGGAGCAGCCTGCGTATACGCTTGTTGTATACTGTGAAAGATGCATACAAGTGGAAAAAATTATATTTTTGTCTCTGGATATTAGTAACATGGAAGATAAGTCTGCATAGGGAAATGGAATAAGGCCCTCTCTGCAAGATTGCATAGGGTGAGGCAAATCTTTCTCTAACGCCATCTTAGAATATTTTTCTTCTACAAGAACATTTTGCAAAGGCATGTAGGTATGGTTAAGAGTTAGGAGAAAAAATTGGAGCAAAATTTAAGAGCAAGATGGAAAGATATGCCAATTTTGTGCAATTTTGTTGCAGCTTAGGCACAATTTTATCATACCTATCCCTTCTATGCCTACATGTAGTTTTCTTCTACAAGAACATCTTGCAAAGGCAATAAGCTTGACATCGTATTTTTCATTCGAAAGACACGGGTTCAGTTCATGTACGGGATAGGCCAGCACAGGATAAGTGTTAGATCTCGACTTCGCCACACATGGCAATGGACTCTGCACCATGTCCATGCCAGTGTGGCGAAGTCGAGATCTAACAAAAGCAAACAAAAGCACACAAAAGCAAAAAAACAAGCACCAACAGGTCCAACCGTAGGTGCAGGTATTCAACCTTGCAAAGTTGAACCAAACAACAACAAGCAGCAACCGACGAACCAACAAACAAGAAGCACCCACCGAACCAATAAACAATATATTTATCTTCAACGATGACCAAATTGCATTCCAAGCATAGAAGAAGTATGAAACATATGATGGCTATGCCACTGGCGGTGGACAACAATATTGTCCAAATTCACTACAACATTGTATGGAAAAATTTGAGGAAAAATGTACTGTGAGAAGCCTATTTAGGTAAACATTTAAGGTTGGCGGATTGTTTAAGGGCCTCGCAGTATGCAAACATTTAAGTTGTCAGACTTGTTTAAAGTCCTCGTGCTATGTAAAAATTTAAGTTGTCAAACCTATTCAAGTACCTCAAAAAGAGTGTCAATGCTTTAAACCTTTGGTATGTAAACATTTCAATACAAATAGAAAGAATAAAAACATTTAAAAACAGCGTCGATGCTCAGAAATTTTGGTATGTAAACATTTCAGTAAAAATATAATAAAAATTAAAAATGAGCATCTAAGCTCAAAACTTTGGATATCTAAACATTTAAAACATTGTGAATAGTGAAGCTGGCAATAAGACCTTCAATGAGACGATGACATATAAGGTTTTTTTTATTATATAAAAAATAATGTTTTTACTTCTATAGTTCGAACAATACAGATGATGCGAAAATTTATAGTCAAAGGACATATTAATATGAAGTCAACGAATTATCGATCACTATAGTCCCTCTACGCCTTTGGCAGGGACTAATAATGGGTGCTCTTATTAGCGAATTTAAGTTTATTGAAAGGTTTAAATATCTTTTTTTTTCATGTTAAAATAAGTTTGATATTCTTTATAAAAATTACAAGTAAGATGAATTTTAGTTGTTATTAAATTGATGTAATGATTTAATATTTCTTTATGTTAAATTGAGTTTTTACATAGAATTAATATTAAATTGGGACAGTGAAAAGAAATATTATATTAGTGAAATGAATTTTAATTATTGTTATGTTTATATATATATATATATATATATATATATATATATATATATATATGTCGTACGCTAAATGTTCTATGAAATGATGATTTTTTCCCCGGGACATTTGCCCGAAATTTGGTGAGAAATTGTTAGAGTCATAGATTTGAGTGATTATTTATGTATAATCTGAGTACCCCAGGGGTTTTTCAGCATGCTAAATCCATTTTTTCATTTAGAAATGGATTTTGAACAACAAAAATTAGTGATTCGTGTAAATTTATAGCACCAGATTCGGGCGAAAAAAGTCATTTCGTAGAAGAGCTAGACAACGCCTATATATAATAGATATAGTATATGGAAAATGTAAGGATATCTTTTAAGTAAGATTAAAGAACAAGGTGCACAATAAACTAGGTTAACCCAGGATAAGGGAACAAGTATAATATAAATAAAATCAGTGCTTGTGTTAGGAATGAGTAAGGACCTTGGGTTAAGGGTGGTTGATTAAAGCAATTACGAAGGAATTAACAGAAATGATTGGGCTATTTAATGATGTTTAAAGTAGGATAGAATGGTGGATGGAATGTACTAGAAGGGAGGTTAAATATGGAGTTATAATTGAGTTCAAGGCGGATTGGAAATGCATGAACTAACAATATGATGTAGTATATGGAAGAACAAAATGGCACTAGTTGATTAAGCATAGTGAAGTGTGCTACTTAAGTGGTAAATTGAATATATTCTATAAAAGTAAGGAAGAGTAGTTTAAGTAAGAAATAAAAGGTTTAAGTGTGCTACTTAAGTGGTAAATTGAATATATTCTATAAATGTAAGGGAGAGTAGTTGAAGTAAGAAATAAAAGGTTTATGAGATAATGAGATAATAAGATGATAAGTTTACAAATAAATTAAAGTATTCATTAAGTTAAGAATTGATGATGTGCTTAAAAAAATTAATAATAATAAGGAAAGAAAGAAAGTGGCAGTGGATGTAATGGTGGATGGAAATGTGTAAAAAAATGCTAAATGAGACAATAGAATATAAGTAATGTTAATGAACTCTAGAAAAGATGTTATGGAGTAATAATATAATGAAATCCTAAGTGATACCATAAGGGCCTATGTTGTGAACAAAGAACTTGATTCCAAAATGATAATGGAAATTTCACGCTGATATTTGAGTGAATTTCTAATTGTTATTTATGCATTGATTTGTTAATTCAATTTGAGATTATCACTGAAGAATAATGGTAGTGAGTGCAAGTGAAGAAAATAATTACTATCTACCACCACCTTGTGTGAAGATGACCTTGCAACTAAATAAAAATTGCAAGAAGAAATGTATACTGAACATAATGTTTACAATGTTCATTTAAAGGGAAATTTACCTTACTTAAAATAAACCAATTTACAAGTCAAATGATAAACGATAAGAGTGTTCATCCCACTACTAAACTTCTTCCATAGTAGAGGAAGGATCTTGAAGAGTGCATGCGATGTAACCAAAAAGGGCTAGAGACCAAAGTTGGTAAGTAGCATGCAGGTATAAAGGATAAGGTTGAGGTGTATGAAGAGAATTTGAAAGGAATGGAGTCCTTAATGACAAGTAATGATAGAGTGTGGAATGGACCCTAGTAGGAAACTCACTCTTGATTTATGATGCTAACTAAAGCATGGTAGACATGGTGCTCGTACCTATACACACATTTTTTATAGTGAATTGCAGATAAAAAGAAATTCCTTGACTATGATGAAAAGGATCCTATACTAAACATTTAACTTGGTCAAGATATAATTGTATGACATAAGAAGAGAGTGATATTGAGAACAATGACCAAACTGTGAAGTGAGGACATCATTGGACAATCAATTAGAAATATCTTATTAAATGTTCCTAAGAATGGGAAACTTTTGAAATGGTGTATGTCTTCTATCATTCAAGTTAGATCGGTAATCAAAGTTAGTAGTAATTGGTTAATTAGGAAGGTATTAGAAGTGGTATTATATGCATGGCTTAATGGAATTTATATAAACCTCAATATAAAAATCACTTAACAAGAAAACCAATAATAAACTAAGGTTTTAACTGGTAGTCAACCAGCAATCTATACTTTATATATATGAGAATCCTACATGGAGCTTGGGAAGAATAAATCCTTAAGAGAAGTGTGTCTTAACATTAACTAAATCACAAGTGGTAAATTTTCGCTAAATAGTGGTCAATTGGGTTTAGTTTGGATGGTTGTGAGGAATGATTGTTATCTTCCCCAGGGGGGTTCAATTCCCATAAATGACATGTTAAGCTCATAATGAGTATATTGTTGGTCCCCGAGGTGTAGGACAGTGGGTGACGGAGTGTGCCAGGGGTGTATTTTTAAATATGTAACATCCCGCTCTGGCGCACTTACCAAACTTATTCTTTGAGGACACTTGCTCGCAAGTGATCTGGATTTTTATGATGATAAAAATTTTTCCTTCATTATGATGTGTTAAGTTATATGACAGGATGTTTTTACTACCTTGATGTAGACAAGTGTTGCTGACTCAGTTTCATTGAGTGTGCAGGGTTTCGGACCTTGAGGATGCAGAGGCATTGGTGGAACTCCCTTGGACTCCGGATTGAGTCAGGGAGTGGGTTGTTTGGGTCGTTTCATTTACGGTGATATTGTTTTGTTTTGATGATATGTTATTGATTTTATGATATGTGGTTGACATAATCTGACATGATGGTTGATGATGCAGGCTGACGATAGCTTTCCAACCAAGACTCACATATGGAGTAAAGGGGCCACACACGAGTTCCAGAGAGATTGAGGGAGAGGTGTGGACAGCAGCCCTGCCACAGCCTACTAGCACTCCCGCCGTGGCTCGAACTGTAGGTTAACGATTACCTAGTTCGAGAG
>ML778740.1:635970-648762 GCA_009831015.1 Picea engelmannii
ATTCCCCATAAAGGACATAGGATGTTGGGCATGCATCGTGTTTGAAGGACTTTGGGAAGGATTACCCCATGCTGGTCCTGATGGGAGAGGCATAGAAGTCTGTCCAGGGTTCCATTGACTGTGGAAAGAATTACCCCAGAACGGCATTCCAGAGGAGGGAACGGATCCTTGACCTGAGTTCCAAGGTCCTGCTATATGTGCCCCTGGCGCAGGATTAGTACTTTGTGCCGGAGTAGACTGTCCAAAAATGGGAGTGCCCCCAGACGGGAAAGCGGTGGATGTTAAAGTGTTGTTACCAAACGTCTCGTTCCAAACAAACAGTGACGAACCTACCGGCATAGTGTGCCCAGGTGTTCCTTGACTCCCAGCTCCAAATAAACTAGTGTGTGCAGGCTGCCCGACGGACTGCTGATGCAGACCACCAAGCGAAGGGGACGAAGGAGAGATATGACCTCCAGTGTAAGGAAAATCATTAAAAGGGACGGAAGTGCCCCCAATTTGACCTTGCAGAGGAGCGTTAGAGCTCCCTGCCCCCAGACCCAAAGTCTGTAAAGTGGAGTGAGTGAGTGAGTGCAGGACTTGTACCCGAACTAGGCATACCGTATGAGAACGGAGGGCCTGTCGCACTAGGTGTGAAGGGATTTGTGGCCGCCGCGATAGATGGGATCGGTCCACTGTGCGACGTAGTTGCGACCAAGACCATGGTGGCCCGGACCGATGACAACAAGTTAGGAGATGCTTCTCCTGTGGTAGCAACGGTGGTGGGAATGGAATAATTCCCAGAGGAAGTAACAGTGTTTGTTTCCATAGCTGTGTGAGGCACTGACAGGCGTTCGTAAAATTGGATTGGTACAATGACCAATGGCCAAGTATCAGTGGTTGGGGTTTCAACCGAGCCAAGATTGGCGGTTGATTCCTCCAGGAGTTGTTCGGGCACAATGGTTTGTAACCCGGTTGCTTCGAAAGACCCTTGTTGGTCTAGCTTCCGCCTCAATGGTGGCAGGGGTGGCTCCAGTATAACCGGCGGCAGGCCCAGAAGCCTTCGTGACCGGCGAAGCTCGGGATCCTCCACTGTGTGAGAATATCCAAGACACGCTAAGGTATTCTACACGTTCAAACAGTAACACACCCTAAAAAAGAAGCCCCTAAGAGATAAGACAAGCAAACACTAAACTAGTTGGAAGAACAGTTACAACAACCAACACTAGAGCAACTTACCGGTGCAAGTGCAACTCTAACATGGAAGCACCCTCCGAGTATACTCTGCAAAGCGTGGCCCGATGTCTTTCCTAGGTACCGCGGTATACCCCTGCAGTCACCTGTGTATGTCCCTAAAAAGATTGGCTACTAGTTTGCCAGCACGCGAACAGTCACCAGGCGGGTACAGTCGAAAGTCGGGTAGACCACAATGAGCAGGGTATCAAGCCCAAAACCTGTCAAGGGTATCGAGAGAAAATGGTCCAGAAGACAACTGAGGACCTCGAACAGATTCAAGACCCACGAAGCCCCGTGGCAAATGCAAACGACGGAATCCCAAAACAAGCCCTCGATATGTGTTCTCAACTACACTTGGTCCGGCTTTGGAGGGGTTATCTCCGCTACCTTTCCGCACGCGACCTCATGTGTATCCCCTGTGTTAGAGGGGGATCCCGGATAACTTCCACGAAACTGGACTTCTACACTCCCTATCACAGACTCCAATGTTTGGTTTTGACTGGCCTTGGAGAGTTTCCTCTCCAACCTAATCCAAGGCCCTAGTCCTGAACTAGTTTGTGAACCCTACAAACAAAAAGTCTAATAGATTTTAAATTAGCATTGCTTTTATGGGCTTTCTTACGTCACGGGGTATGAAGGTGAAACTGATGATGTGTAAAGACTCAAAGAAAAAACGAATGAAAAAAGATGGAAACAAAAGACTTTTACTAAATGCAAAAATCAACAACTTTTCACAAAGAAAGACTTCTTTTTCTTTTCAAATTTTCTAAGATTTCATGCAGCAAACATAAAGGAATTTCGCTTGACTACGAGCTACTTATGCTCTAAATGCACTGCAAAAACTTATGAACAAAAAGACTTATCCCTAGCTATTTGATGCAGAAACACAATCTTCAAACAAAGAAGAAAATGAAAAGATTTTTTTTTTCTCTTTTTTTTTTATTTACGTGCTAATCAAGCAACAAAGGGAAAATATCGACAAGCCTAAAACCAAGAAAAAACAAAATTCTGGATTAAAGCGCAGATCGCAAAGAATCAGAGCAAAGACACACAATGGCAATCAAGAAAGCACAGACTCTTACGCTTGTTTAAAAACCATAAAACAAAATTTTTCTTTTTTATCTTTTCTATCAACTATCAACTAAGAAAAAACAGGCTAAGAGTAAGAGGCCCTAATCTACTGACTGTTCAACCCTAGACTCAAACACCTGAGAGGAACACTTCTCACCACAGGAGGGGATCACTGCCCCACCCTGATTGAAAAGCAGCTTGTCAAGCACGCTACTGTCACTGAAGCGGCACGCGTGCAAATGTGTGCTGAGCTAAAACAGAACGCGTGTACACGCGGGCTGACCTTGTACAGGCCGCGTGTATGTATAAACTCTAAGACAAAAATAAACACAGGCAGCCCAGACCAGAAAGAGGCCTTTGGTATTGATAACCAGGGTCTCTTGAAGGCTTGGATGTTTCTTCTAACAGAAAAGAAAAATAATTGCAAGGTATAAAAAAACACAACAAGACAAACTGAGACAAGACTGTGAACCAGCAAGACTCAGACAGGATCCAGAAAACCCCCTGAGAATGTATAATTCTGATAGGGAAGAGGACTGCCTCTCAAGTTCTTTGAACTCCTACACACTACTGAAACCTCTACAGCTAGCGTTCACACGCAGGCTGTAAGAAGTTAGGGCGCGGGTACATGCGTGTTGGCCTTCTGCAGGCCGTGTGTACCTCTGTGTGTCCCGACAATTTCCGTCAAGCAACAGTCAAGGAAAACTGGTATAAAGAACCAGGCTCCCTGCTAGCTCAGGTTTTACAGAAAAAGACAGGCAAAGAAACAGAAAATCCAATCTCTTAAACTACCCAAAAATCTCAACTAAATCCGGAAACCCTAAAGAGTATCTTCCCCAGTACGGTCGCCAATTCTGTTGCTGGGAAAAATACCCTACGGACTAGCAAACTAGGGTCAGACTTCCATGCAGATTTTGACCGTAAAGAAATTACTTTTTAACCTACCACCCAAAACTTAAACCCCTCTTTCACAATACATGCATGGAAAGGAACTACTAACCTTTTTACTGATGTTTGGTGTAGATCCTCCATTGCGCTTTGCTCGCTTGCTTGCGCTGCTCCCTCCAAAGATAATCCTGCGATCAAGACAAACCACTATGCATGCATGCTACTTTTCTACTTGAGGGTTAGAAATTAAGCATAAATTAAACAAACCATAGATAACTCAAGCATTGGGACGGGAAAAGTATTCTTTTATTATTTTCAAAATGAATCAACTTACAATCAAAGTCGAGACCAGCTACCGCTCTTTGATCCTGATCTTGGGCTCCTCCTCTTCTTTTGTCCTCCAACTGCTTTGCGTTAATTCTCCTTTGGCTTGAGGAAAGGCTAAAGGGTTGGGACAATGGATTCATCAAATGGGCAGAGTTTCTTTGCTATATTCTTCCTCCTCCAAATGGTACCCCTACCCCTTCTTTTATAGGCTAGAAGGAGCTAGGGTTTTGGACGAACTCTCGGCCATGCATGGTCGGGAGTTTCAGTTAACTGACCCATAGCTTTTTGTCCCTTCGGCAACTTTCCTATTTTTGTGTTTTGTTAGGTACACGCGGGCTGTAGTGGGCCTGCCAGCGTGTACACGCGTGCAGTAATGGGTTAGGGCGCGTGGGCCTTGACACAAGAGGATTTTCAAAGAGTTTTTTTAGCATAGTTTTGGCAAAGAAGGGATATGAGTTGGCCTGATGCCAGGTAAGCATGTGTGGTGCAATTTAGGGTCATAACACTTCCTCAGACATAAGGAAACAAATGAATGGCCCAAGACCTGGAGGCATCTTCCAAGAGTGAAATTATACCCCTTAAGGACCACTAATGGGTTATTTCAGGTGGCATGGTTTTCCTTGATTAATGGTGATGTGTTATCCCACATTCATAGATAACAACCAATGATGGTCATCCTCACTACTGGTTGACAATTGATTTATGATATGTTTTGACACCTTTAGAAAAAAAAAAAGGAATTTCACCAACCCACGTTCATTTGTATCTTGCTCTGTTTCTCTGCTACTTCATCACAATTATACTACTATGCTTTCCTAGAAATTCCTACAGTCTTGGAGTGGAAGCTACAAAATTTGGTAAACAAATTGTGAATCCATATAATGGAGAGTAAACAATTGGGAGATTATTATTATGTACCCACTGGCATTAGTAGGCTTCCACCAAGGAGGGGTATCTTAAAAAGGTGGATTTTTTCTTCCATGGCCACGTCAATATTCAATGCCCTCAAAGGGATCAAAACAATTGTTGGTGTACATACATCATGTAGTTAAGTTTACTTAGGTGAGTGATCTAATCATTGTGTAAATTTGATTTATTACTGCTTAGTAGTTGAACTACCCAATCACCTGTATTTAATGTTGGGTTTCTCTGAGTGTATTATAAATATGGGTACTCTCCTTGTAATTATAATAACACAAAACATATATACATTTTTTTTTTGTTCTATGGATTCTAGACTTATTTACAATCCGAGATAGACCCAGATTTCTACATGGTATCATAGTAGGCGCTTCCTACCCTGCTTGTTATTGCAAGGGCATATTCAATTTTCATTTATCTGCTACCTAGCTTTGGCCTCTGACTCTTGTTTTTGGATTGAATTTTGTTTACTTCCATATCGGGGCCTTCATTCTTAGTTCAAGGAATAGTTTGCATATCTATTTTTTTTCAATGCTGCCGAAAAGGATTTTTTCTAAAAAAATCCACGTTTTCATGAGTGTTCCATGTGAATTCGAAGAAGAGGCTTGTAGATTTTCACTCTGATCATGGTTGTGGGCCTCTAGTTCAATTTCTTCATAGTGTTGGTATTTTTTATAGTCGTGGTCATACCGCTCAAGATCGTGTTCCCATGTCTCTCTCTATCCTCGACATGGTCCCTACAACATAACTAGTGTTTCCTCATGGTCACATGGTAGAAATCCCCTCATGGTCTTCTCACCCCAAACATCCCCTCCATCTCTATTTGTGATATTTATGACCTTTTTTTTGTGTTTTACTCCTCACATAATTTATATTTGGGATCAATCTTTTCAGTCCTTCCCCACTTGATATATGTGTCTTGGAAGCGTTTGAGTGTCAGAAGCTCGTATGTATGGTGAGCCTTGAGATTAAGGTATAAAATAATATTTTGGAGGAGTATGATAGGGTCGGTGCTAGAAAGGTTTTGTCCAAGGAACGAGACTTTATTTTCCCTCTTTTAATTTATGCCTCAAAGCCTCTAGTAGCTAGTCACATGGATGATTGTCTTTCAATCGATGTCGTAATATTCAAGTCTTTAAAACACCAAGACAATGGTCAGGTTACGGTTTTGATTCCTCATCATCATGATCAGATCTCCCAGTGGCAATATTCTCGGATTTACATGTGAACTAAGTTTGTGGTTTTTGGAGTTTAATTGCATATTTGATTGCAAATTTATTGTATTTTTGGAGGTTATTTGCAGTTATTTTTCCATAAATCTTTAATGAAGATTTCATTTATTGTCTTGTTTGAGGTGTTGAGAAGAGAATTCCACACTTTTATCCAGTGGTTGGTTGCATGCCACATTTGATGCCTTTTTTAGATTCTTGTTTTTTTCTCATGAGTGGGGTAAATTAAGAGAATTGATTCCTCACTTGTACATGGGTACCTAACATGGCTTTGTTTTTTGGGACCCATATCGAGGATTGTTTTCCATGATGGATTTTGTTTTTAGTACCTTTATTTTTTCACCTTGAGTAGTGTATTTTGGGCCACTCATGAAAATATTCTTAGAGTGTCACCATTTATCTCCATGACCAGCCTTGTTTTGCATGACTTGGAGCTAGCCACTTTGGAGTGTTTTTTTGCATGGTTGTTTACTATCAATGATGTCACTTTCAAATAGTACCTCCATACTTTGCCATCATTTGTGACATCCATTTCCATCACCTACAACCACCTAGTTCATCATTTTGGGGGATGGTGTGCAATGCTTCCTCGGGTGATTCTTTATGCTTCATCATTTTGTTCAACATCAACGAATTTTTAAGACCCTCATATTGAGCACCGATTCCTATTTTGACTCAACAAGTGAAATGGCTAGTGACCCATGCACTCTCGTGAGATGGATTGATGTCCATAAGGACACTCATTTTATGATCTTTTTGTCGATTGTACATGAATACCTCATCAAGATTTTTGATTCAGAACTCATTTCAGAGGATTAGTCTCTTTGCTTGATAAGTTTGAAATTTGGATTTCTACATGGATCTTTGATGGCTTGGGGTTAACTATCCCTCTTTAGAGTTTATTCCATATTTCTTGATTGGACCTTTAAGTGTCAGTAGGCCTCATTTCTCTTTTAATGGTTGATGGTGTTTTCTTCTATTTGAAGAATTTATTACGGTTCTTCACCGGCACCTATTTTTTTGAAGCATTTATGTGGTGGTTGTCAGTGTTTTCCATTCTCGTTCCTTTGCAACCAAACCTCTTCTACTTGAAAATTCAACCATGTTATTTGAGGTTACTTGGCCCTTTTCTTCAGAGTTTTGGTCAAACTTCCTAATTGGAGCTTTCAACTCCTACATGCCTCATGTTCTTTCCTTTCAATGCATCTTTGTGGGATCTTCTTCATTTTCAGATCTATGGCATTTCAGTATTGGTGTTACTCCCTTCCTAAAACATCATTCTGGTTCTTTTCCAACCTTCATGTAGATCATTTTTTACATGGTTACCTATCATGGATTTGTAGCCAGGACCCATTTTTGAGATTTAATGTCTTTTTCATACTTCCCTAAGTTGCACTTATGGGGGGGTGTTGGTGTACATACACCATGTAGTTAAGTTTACTTAGGTTAGTGATCTAATCACTGTGTAGATTTGACTTATTATTGCTTGGTAGGTGAACTACATAACCACCCGTCTTTAATATTGGGATCTTCCCAATGTATTATAAACATGGGTGCTCTCCTTATAATTATAACAACACGTAACATATATGCATTTGTTGTTTTGTTTTATGGAGTCTAGGATCATTTAAGATCCAAGTTGGTCACATATTTCTACAATAACTTTGACCGAAATCATTCATTATGTCATGCCAACCTCTTTCTGCAATATTTATTTTCCCCGGAAGAGCCACATCCACCACCTTTGTGGTGGATTTATTATAGGCACTGAGACCATGAATTTCAATCCTTGTTGTAAGGGTTTTGTAAAGTAGACATTTATTCTTGTAACAAAAAATTCTCTCTTATTTTCATAAATTGGCAATATAAGTAGTTAGAATTTCCATCTATCTAGAACTTTGATCAAATTTTTGATTATCTAGATTAATTCGGAATTAGGAAAAACCCCTACGAGCATTGTTCCACCATGCTTAGAATCTTATATTATGATAGAACTCTTCTAATGCTTGAAATTTATTCCAAATCTTTATCAAATTTATGACTTAATAAAAATCCATTTGCTACAAAATCAACTTACTCATTTTCTAAATGGTTCTTGTATTTTTCTTTGTAAAACTCTTTTCTCTAAGAGTAATCCCAAGGCACTGACAGGACCTATGTTCTTTTGAATGCTAGTTGTAATTAAGTGGAATTAGAGATCATTAATATCCCATGTGGCAAAGACTGCTCGGTTACTACCATACAAATTTTCTATTGTTTTTTTAAATAAAAAGATATTTTGTAAAAATACAAACTAAAGAAAACAAAAAACAATAAAGAGATCCATTGTAAAAAATATACTAAGAAATAGAAAAACCAATAGAGTTATTTTATCTAAGAGTGGGTGCAAATCACTTCCGGGTCTTGCTAGTTGTTTGAATGATAGTAGTAAGTATATGTGATTGGAATTCATTAATATCGTATGAAACCTTCGTCCCCCTATCATTTTTGTGATTGTATTGTGACTATGGAATGTGTTGTATTTGGATTATTCTTCTTGAAACCTTTTATTAGTCCCTGCCCTTTGGGCTGGAGGGACTATTAGTAAACGGTTTTTATCTATTCCGTTAGTTATGCACTCAGAACAAAGAAACACAAACCATTTTAAACCAAAGTTTTGAAACACAAACCATTTTAAACCAAAGTTTTGAAAGTTTTATGCAATAAGCAGCACAAACCATTTTAAACCAAAGTTTTGAAAGTTTTCCAAACTCAAATTTGATTTTTTATGGTAAGTTTTCAATTTAAGGTCTTATTTGACCTCTCCCCGAGGCATAGGGAGGCATAGGGAGAAGATAGGAAAAGTTTTTCCTTTGAAACTTACTAAATGATGTCTACATTAAGGTGTACATCTCTTCAGGTGAACTAATGTTATCTCCATAGATAGCATTAGTTAGTTAACATTTAATATTTTCTCTCTTCACTCCCTTTTTCTTAAGGTGAGGTTCTTCAATAGGTTACATGCCCAACAATAAAAGTTGAGAACCATGCAATATTCGTGTCTTCATCTACGGTCAAGCCCATTCCATCTTCATCTATGCATCCCTTCTGTGCATCTCTTCATCCAGTAGAGTCCATTCCCATTCCATCAACAATGGCCCTCTCTCTCACTGCTCTCTCTCACTTCGCACACGATGACTCCAATGGAGTTTTCCTTCCCAAAAATCGCCTTCTTTTTTTTTTTTAATCTACAAAAGAACAACCTTCTTTAATATGCAAAAGAACAACAACAACAGGAAACTTAGGGGAATTCTCCTACATGTTGAAACTCTGTCAGATTGACGCCAAAATTGTGACCTAGCGCTCTTGCTCTCTTCTCTCACGCTCTTGGGCTACTTGGATCTGTTGTATCTTTCAACTCTCCACCAGTTGGAGGCTTCCCTGGCTTGTTCGGCTTAGGGATAAGAGTGTGATGCATGGCACTGAACCTATGTGGTAATCTAAAACAATTTTAGGTTCAGAGTCAGAATTCTGAAGCGTCCATGGTCAGAAAATGCAATTCTAAAGCATCTATCTATGGTAAGAAAATGAAACCTATAAGTTCATATGAAATGATGAATGTATTAAAAAATATTTGAATATCTTCTGCTATTGAAAAATATTTTTACTCTGTAGTTGAAAATTAATATAGAACAACTAATATTCTTTAAATTTATAGTCTTATTTTTACAGATTAAAACCCTAGTCATACCTGGAAAAAAAAAACCCTAGCGGTCCCAATATTCTTCAATCTCTGCACAATTCTTTTCTTTGTGCTAAAACCATCTGCTACACGTCTACAGGAGGAATCAATTAGGGAGGCAATGAAGATGCTGGCTTTGAAGCCACGTGAATAGAAGAAGATATTGAAGAGAGATCTGCAATACAATGTTGAGACTTCGGGGAAGATTCTGTATACTTCTCATTCGAACCCCTGCTAGCATATGTAAGTCAATCACATCTACAACCTGCTATTAGTAACCATCAAATATATTCCCACAGTGCCCCAGAAGAGCGCACGCACATCCTGCCATTCGTGCGGTTACCCTTATCCGAGAGCAGAGTAATAGCCATATATAGTGCCAAGAGTAGCGAGGGTAGTACGGGCCACAGTGAAACGTAAAATGAAAGTTGTGTAGTAACAAACCTGCTGTAATTTGACAACGTTGCCTTTTCTGAACACTTGGTGTACCAAGAGTAATTTCTGGGGATAGTTCTGAGGGAAATACAACGCGAGCGCACATTTCTCTGTACATTTTTTTCTTTGGATATTGCAACCACTACATGGAGATGTCTCTTGTTTCCAACCAGACTTGTTGCTAATTAAGTAAGTTGGTTACTTAATTAGCATATACAAGAGTAGTTCAATAATTTTAGTGATTTTTGTTTGTAGTACATGGCATTATACAGTTCGCGCCCCTGTGTCCTCATCCTGCAAAGATGAGCCCAATGATTTTAAGTTCACCTCTAGGAGTTGAATTTACAGGCTTAAAACAAATCTTGCAAAATTGGCTTGAATCGCAGTTCTTGTTGCTATCTCCCTTCTTGGCAGGGACTTGTTGCTCTGCAACTCTCCTTGTTTATGTAGGAAATGACATGTAGGTAAAACATGACTATTTATATCAAATATTTGTGAATGGATATTTTAATTATTTTTTCTTTTTCTTTTTTAAATCATGTACTGAGTGTATCGACAATATAATGAATATTGTAATTATTCAATTAGATAAAAATCAATATGGCTCACTGTATTTTTCATTTTGTTCAAAATAATTATTTATTTTCTTCTCTTTATTTTTTCTAAATAATCTAACCTGGCTTGGCCTCCACAAACCACCTGCGTCCTTTCAATTTTGTATATGTTTCTTTGGCTCTATTAGGCTTAATGATATTATGAATCTTATTATAATACTACTTATTCATATTGTATTTTTTCCGCCCATTTGGGAAGATGTGGGCTATCATATCAAATCAATCAATCAATTCCTCTCCCGAAATACGTCTCCTCTGCTGCGTGCACCCACGCCACAGGTCAGTCCAATCGGCCCCGCCCTCTCAGAAGCCGCCATTCATTCTTGTTCAATGCCACGAATTAGGAGTTTTTTGAAAACTGTTGGAAGCTAGCTTGGAACCTTTTACGATTTGGGTATGCTAGGTAATTCAGGGGGTATCATCTATCGAACGGTATCGATCCAACCAAGCAACCTCATGGGGAAGCGATAGATTGAATATTGCAATTATTCAATTAGAACCACTCACTAGTTCAAGACTTGGAACTGGTTTTCTTCCGATAATTGAATATTCTAATTATTCAATTAGATAAAAACCAATATGGCTCAGCGTATTGTTCATTTTGTTCAAAATAATTATTTATTGTCTTCTCTTTCTTTTTTCTAAATAATCTAACCTGGCTTAGTCTCACAAACCACCTATGTCCTTTCAATTTTTTATATGTTTCTTTGGCTCTATAGTCCTTAGCTAGACTATTATCAATGTAATAATAAAAAGCGAGTTTCTCCATAATTTTTGACCAAACTTTTGATAGACTCAAATTTTCAAGCAAACCGACACAATCTCGTTTATCTATTTTTTGTTAGAAGTATCCCTGGTCTTGTAGCAAACAACATATAGGAAAAACAAGAATGTAGAGTTCCCATCCATCCTTTACTTGTTGAAGAAGGTCAAGTCAATTTTTTAGATCAATTCAAAAGTGACAAAAAAAAACAAGAATGCAAAGTTCTCATCAACCCTTTACTGGTTAAAGAAGGTTAAGTCAAAGTTTTGGATCAATTTAGAAATAGACAAAACCCTGACTGATAACATTCCCTTCGACCACATATAAAATTTTATCATTGGTAAATTTTTCACAAAATTCATCTCAAAACATACACCCAAAAACATGTATATTTGCTACATGTTTAACCTACAGTTTGTTGGGATTTTTATAAAGGATTACCAAATCACTTCATTTTTTACAACTTAGGTTGGAATTTGGATAATCTTCAAAGGAAAAGTTTTCTTAAAAAAAGAAAAAACTCGGAGATTTATATTAAGTAAAGGTTGCAGTTAAGATTGCAACATAGGTACAATGAGATTCAAAATTTTGGTCTTCAAGAGCCATAGACAATTTGCAATTTTGGACTATTGCTATCCAAACCCAAGACTTATAAAGAGTGTTACATACAAGAAATTTGATAGTGAAGATTTTCACAAAGACCCCTAGACAAAACCAAAAGAGACACAACATCACTCAATCAACTAGTAGGAGACACCTCCTTCATACCTAGGTTATCCATTGTTGATACACGGGCTAGAGAGTTCAATTCAGGAACTTGAATGATGAATCCTTAAGAGAGGACCACTTCAAAGAAAACTGACTTAGTCAAGGATATTCTGGAGTGGGAAATTGATCCTATACCTCTTCCATTCCAATGACATTGCATTCATCCTAAAGTTGTTGGAAAGACTACTTGAGTTGGACGACAAGCTCAAGGGTGGAGATGACTTGAGTCGAGAGACTACTGAAGTGATCTTGCATAGCCTGAACAAATTTCCTAAGATCATCAACCTCCTATTCTAATTGAATAAATAGCATCCCTAAACATACACATCTATGACGTGCCATAGAGAAGACAAAAACACCTGCAACAAGGTATTATGGGAGGCTATGAACTTCAACAGGGGAGAAAAATAATACAACTGCCAGGCCAAATTATGATCAAAATAGGTCGAAAATCCCAACATACACACAGATCAGGGTCATTACTTCCCATCACATCCACAATAGAGCCCTCATAATCTGATGATTATGGGGAGTGGATGATGCAATATGGCAGATGCTTCTATCCCACATAAATGAGTCAATGGAGGCGAGGAGTGAATAAAACGATAGGTTGGACGGGCCAATTTAAACTGAGATGATGAGATATATCTTCGATGCATGGGATGGATTTGATGGGTGGTGGGTGCATTGTGAACATGGATGATTTTAGGGGCTAAATTTCGCTCATGGGCTAATTTTCCATGGTTTTTCCAAAAACGAGATTCGTTATTTTAAAAATGATTCGCCCAAATTCTATAGGATAAAATTATTTTACCTTAAAAATTGCCAAAATTTTATAAA
>ML778740.1:671737-686819 GCA_009831015.1 Picea engelmannii
CCTTTCAATAAAATAGAATAAGGCGGATGTAAGAAGACCTAATAGAAGCTTCTGCTTCTAGAAGGATCTTCCTCTAGATGCTTCTTTTTAGTATAAATAGGAGTTGAGGGTATGAGAACCCTAGCTTGGATATTATTGTAATAAAGCTTTGCTCAACTGGAGGTTGCCCCCTCGAAGAGGCCCGTGAACATTTCTTTCAGATTCAAGTGCTAATTCTGTTGTTATTCTTATATCATTTCAGTTTTATTGTGGTGAATGTTCTGGTTATATTGTTGTTATTCTACCATTACTAGCATTTTATTTATGTTCTGCATACATTTTATATCTGGTATATTACAAGGTCCAACAAGTAGTCTTTTCTTGGGGATGGTTTGGCATGTAAACATTGATCAAGGAGATAGATTTTCCAGTGGGGAGGTGAGTAAGGATAACCAAAAACCAATGAAGGGTTGAATGTTTGTGTTCTAACTAGAAGATTCCAAAGAGTGTAGAGGCCCCCTGAGGCCCCTCTAGAACTAATTGCTTGTCCAATGCTTGTGCGACATAGGTTGATACTTTATCAAAGGACATCATAGTCCTTCATTTTTGTTTCCTGGATTAGGAGTACATGGGGCCTTTCTGACTTTATTAGATCCTTTAATAAACCCTATTTATTAGGGCTCCCCATGCCCCTACAATTCTAGGAAATTATCTTCATCATTTAGTGTGAGTGTTAGGAATCCCTCCCTTGGAAGGGATGGAGCCAATCTAATTCCATGGAGCTCTTGGTTCTCATTTGATATGTCTGTCAAGGGTTCCTTGAGTTCCCCTCTCCTTCTCTTTGTTGGTTTCCACTTCTTGCTTATGGTGATTAGATTTTCGACTTACTCTCTTAGAGGGTTGACCCTAACTTGATTCCTTGTATGTTTCTTCTTCAAATTCCTCAGGTTGTCCTACTTCTTTTGGGATACTTGGGAGATCTGTCTCTTGGATGGGGTTTTGAGGAGGAGGAACATTTGGTTCTTTCTAAGAGGAGATGACACTTTCAAGAGACGGGTAGGTCTCAAGGAGATCTTCTTCTTCGGGGGGCGGCATAATCACCCTCTTTCTTAGGTTCATTATAGATTTTTGGGGAGGGAACCTCATCATTGTTGGAGAGGGATTCATATCTATTAATGTTGGCTACTGGCTCATTGTCCCTTGATTTGACATTAGAAAGGGGGGATTGATTGTTCAGGGTTTGGGTGCTAATATTGTTTTTTCATTGGTTGACTCTTCCCTACCTGCGGTTGAGTACCTTGTTTAGGTGCTTGTATTTTTTTCTTAGGGAGCTTCCAATGCTCATTTGATTCTGGTGGGGCTTGTTCAGGAGTTGCTTTTGGGATTTTTTTAGCAAAATGCCCATATTCATGACAGACCTTACATTTGAAAGAGATTTGTTCATAATCTATTGGTTGCACATAGGTCCAGTGGTTCAAAGTGAGTTGGATTGCCTCCAGAAGACCCTTCTAAAGATCAACTTCTACACAAATGTGAGCACATGCCTACATGTCATCGCAAGGCTAAGCTCTATGTATGTACTAGCCCAAGGTGTTACCAATGTTTCAGACCATTTCCTCATTCCAACAATGTAGTGGAAAATAAGGCAGGTGCACCCATATAGAGATAGCCGAAGGAATATCATTTTCAAGATTGAAATCGGGAGTCCATCAGTTGAGATACATGCCTCTAATTCCCATGAAGTAACAACCACTACGAAAAATTAGATCTCGATATTGTTTTTCCTCACACAGGAAAGCAAAGAAGCCTTTGCCACAAAACGCGTGAGAGTTTCCCTTTGATCGATAGCTTCCAATTTTTTTCAACCCACAGGGCCATGGCCCTTGGAGACGACAAGATCCTAGTGAATTGGCTGATATGACCCTACTCTGCCAGACGTAAGGCCATATTTTGTGAATTCGAGGGGTGCACTAGGACTTTATGTATTTCATCCAATTTCTTGACAAACCCGAATGGAGGCGGCTTTGCCAATTTGATAATGGATGCGACCAACGAACAAAATGCAAGGACATATGGGGGGAGGCGGCAAGCCCCGCCAGAGGTCAAGGCCATGGATGGACAAGAAAGAGATAGGAGTTAGGGTTTTAGGAGCTAGCTTGCTTTGCTGGGAATTCTCGAATAACGTAGAAATTGGCATCTTCAAAAGCAAAGTTTTCATCAATCAAGAATACTCTAGATTTTTGTAAAATTTTTCATTATAAATAAAAGTAATTATTATAATAAATTGTTAAAAAAATATTTATTATTAAATTAAATATATTTAATTATTTTTACAACACAAACACCATTCCTTTTCAATATATTTTTATTTTTAACCCAATTCAAAATTAAAATCCATACCAACCCAAAAAGAACTGAGTTATCCCACACATGTGTTCAACGATGAGAAAGGCCATGGTACATTCGAGTCTAAGTTATTAAACTACAAAAAAATTCCCCTTCACATCCAAATTTCTTTGCGTGGTCACATTGTGTGTTCAATGATGATAGTCGAAAAGCCTGGAAATCAAAAAGAAAGTCGGCTCGACTGGTGTTGGGTGAAGGCGTGGGTCTGGAGGACCTGTGCAAAATGTCAACGTGCGCCCTGGTTGGCAGGATATCTTATAAGAGTTTGAATCCACAGCCACTGGAGGCATGGATTGAAAAATCTTGGTTCCCTCTCCTTGGCTACTCGTCGGTGGTGCAATATCTTAAAAAAGGTTGGTTTTGTTTTCACTGTAATTCTCCGCTTGATGCATCTCTTTTACTGTCCTCCCTCTGGCCAATCGACGGTAGTAGCCTCATGCTCAAGCGCTGGAAGCTGTCTTTTAATCCAGATACCGATTATTTTACACACAGACATCTTTGGGTGCTTCTTCCGGGACTTCCTCTACACCTCTGGAATGTAGGAGCCCTGACTGCTATCGGTAACTCTTTAGGAAGTTTTATAGCTCTAGATACTCAGTCACTCAATAGTTCTCGGAGGACACTGGGCAAAGTACTGGTTGAAATAGATATTACTAAAGGTCTGTCTGAAACCTTGGTGATTGACTGGAGGGGGAGAAAGATGCTCCAGAAACTAGACTATCTTGGGATTCCATTTAGGTGTAATCTTTGTCGGGAAACCGGTCATCTTCGGAGATCCTGTCCCGGAAAGCCCTCTCTAGAACCCTCGGAAGACTCTGAACTCTATCTCAACCCGCCGGAATACCTTTCAACAGATCCTGCGCTAGCTCATCTGGAAGTGCCCTTTGCCTCTTCCTCTCTCCCAGATCAATCTATTGAGGCCACTCCCCGGTCCATTATACTTCAGCTCTGCCCGGTTCTCTACTCCTCCTTCACTATGTCTGAAAAAGAATCCATCGATACTTACACTTGGCTCACTCCTAACAATAGCTCGTCGCCACCCTTTCCTGAAGCCGAGCAGATTCCACTTGACTCCTCTCTCCCTGCGGACTCGGCCCCCCTTCCAAATCCTGTTATTATTGAGAACCCCTCAATTTTCGTCCCCCATCCGAATCCGCTTTCCTCCCCTCCACTGACTACACACACAAGTACCCCACACTCTCTACAGGATTTGGTTCCTACCTCTTCGGTTCTCCCTGGATACAGCCAGTCTGAGCAGCTGGTCGATAGTCTTATGGAGGAGATTAATTCATCTACTCTACTTTAGGGGCTCTCATGTTCCATTCAGTCAGAGCAGGTGGGAGCTACTTCATTAGTGGATACAAATAATCGACTCCATCTTCTTTTCTTCCGGAAAATACAGTTCATCTCCCGGTGTACCGTGGTAAGGAACTCATCTTGCCAAGCTCTGAGGTTGGTACCTCATCCTCCATTCCATTAGACCAGGGGTCAAAGTCATATGCCTGGTCACGCGGAATCAGTTCATAAATCTCCCCCCTCCAGACTAGAAGTTCCAGAAAAAAGAAGGAAAAAATGAACTTGCAGCATTCGGATCCAGCTCCTTCTTCCCTCGACAGCAAAGCCCTTAGAGCAATGAAATCTTTGGCTCGTTCTAAGTAATGTTAATACTCTCATTGAACATTAGAGGGCTTGGAGGTCCCCTCAAGTCAGCCTCCTTCAGAAGATTATTAGAGAGCTCAAAGCCTGACATCTTATTTCTTCAAGAAACCCTCTCATCGGACCAAAAAGCCAGAGATTTTGTGCATTTATTTCGTCCATCGAGGGTCTCGGCAGCTGTAAACTCTATTGGAACTTCCGGAGGTCTGTTGGTGTCTTGGGATCCCATCCATTTCAACTTCAAAGCCTACCTTTCTAGTGGTGGTATCCTGATCCTCGGTCGTTGTTTGGCTTCCAAGCAGGATGTTGCATTATTAAATTTGTATGGGCCCTGTGTTGATAAACAGAGTTTTTGGTCTAATCTTGATTCTATCGGACTTCTCTCCTTACCAAACCTCATCATTGGTGGAGATCTTAATTTGTTACTTTTGGCTGATGAAAATTGGGGAGGTACCTTCCTGCCAAGTCCCACGGAAGCCCTCTTCAAAAGGATCTTTGATACAAATAATCTGATTGATATTCGGCTGAATCGACTTACTCCAACGTGGAGAAATGGGAGGACTGGAACTGCTGCTATCGCCAGAAGACTTGACCGCTTCCTGGTTGCTGAGAGCATAGTATCATCAGCGGGGTTTCCTTCATCTTGGGTTGAGTTTCCATTTGTGTCTGATCACGCACCTGTCCTTCTGCAGCTGAGGCTACAAACGCTACAACCTTCTCCACCTTTTAAGTTTAACCACCACTGGCTTACGTCCAAGTCATACTCCGATTTGGTTCATTTGGTGTGGAGGGATCCTCGCTTTCAAACTGAAGAAAATCCTCAAAGGCGCCTAGTGTGGAAACTTAAAACTCTTAAATCTAAATCGAGGGAGTGGTATCATGCTTTAAGAGCTGTGCAGAAGTCGAGCTTAATCAAGCTGGAATCGGATATTACTCATCTATTACACTACTCCTCCGTTGCCGCGTTGACCATGGAGAAGGCGGCCACTCTAAAACTGCTGGAAACAAAGAGAGACTCCATACTTCTCTCGGAGGAAAAACATAGGAGATTACAAAGCCGTGAGACCTGGTTGAATTGCGGTGATACAAACTCAAAAAATTTTCATCATGTGGCAAGCTTCAATAGAGCAAAAAAGATTATATGGTCAATAAAAGGCAGCGGAGAAGATTCTATTAGCGGTCAAAGGGCCCTCCAGGATGAAGTCGTTTCACATTTTAGTCGACTTTATAAAAAATCAAACAACCTTGATCTACGGGGGATGGTGTCCACGACCACTCTTTTTCCCAGCTTTGTTTCTGCAGCAGAGGCAGCCGACCTATACAACCCTGTTACCATGTCTGAGATAAAACAATTTTGGTTAAATTCAATTCGGAAAGAAGTCCTGGGCCTGATGGCTGGACGACTGAATTTTTTTGCTTCTTCTTCGAGCTAGTTGGACATGACCTCCTTCAGATGGTGGAAGATACCCGTATCACTGGCAAGATAGTGGGTAGTCTCAATTCAACATTCTTAGTATTAATTCTGAAGGAAAGTAATCCGCTCTCCTACAGTGACTTCCGTCCAATATCCCTCTGCAATCTCATTTACAAGCTAATTTCTAAAGTCATTTCAAACCGGATAAAACCATTCCTAGAGAGGAGGCTCTCAGCAGAGCAGTTGGGTTTCCTAAAGGGCAGGAGGATTCAGGATGTGATTGGAGCTGCACATGAAGGTATCCACAGTATCAAAAAGTATAAACAAAAAGCCCTGGTTATGAAATTAGATCTTAAACAAGCGTTTGACTGTATTGATTGGGAGTTCCTGAGATTGATTCTATTCTCAGTTGGTTTTGGTGAATTGTTCATCGATTGGATCATGTCATGTGTTTCTAGCGCTAAATTTGTTGTCTTGATAAATGGTGAGGCATCCAGTTTCTTCAATAGTGAGAGGGGGCTCTGCCAGGGATGTCCTCTCTCCCCTTATCTCTTTATTCTGATTATGGAAGGACTCAGCCTTCTTCTCAAACAAAAACTCTCTGAGAAACTCATCTCAGGTATAAAGGTCTCAAAATTTATAAAATTACTACATCTCTTATTCGTGGATGACGTTCTTCTCTTGTCAAAGGCTGTTCTATCGGAGTGGTTGGTAATCCTCGAGGTTCTGCAGTTGTTCTGTTCCGTATATGGTTTATCCATAAATTTCTCCAAATCTTCGGTCTATCACTGGGGTCTTTCAGATGCTGAACTGCTCATTCTCAAGGATGCAGTTCCATTCACCTTTGTAAACCTGAGTGAAGGATTCAGGTATCTCGGATTTCAGTTGAAATTGGGTTCATCCACCCCGGAAGATTGGAAAGGGCTGGTGGCACATTTTGAAAGAAGGATAAATTTTTGGTGTAACAAATGGCTGTCCCTGGGGGGGCGTTACATCTTGATAAAGTCGGTACTGGAAAGTCTTCCTGTTTTCTGGATGTCTCTGGAAAAACTACCAAACAAGATTATTATAATTTTACGGAGACTCATCTCAAACTTTCTGTGGAATAATCAACCTGGTCACTTTCGCTTTCACCTTTGCAATTGGGCCGTACTGTCAAAACCTAGGAAATTTGGGGGCTGGGGGCTCATGAACTTACCCCTGTTCAATTCGACACTTCTAGCAAATTCCTTTTGGAGAGCAGCCTCCATTGATAGTATCTGACATAGGATTATAGCAGACAAATATATGGGATCCTTGTCTCTTGCTAGATGGATCCGTAAGCCCGATTTTCAGATAAGAAAGTCTTCTCCCTTCTGGAAAAGTTTGGTTTCTTCAATTCCAGTTATTCTTCATTGGCTTGTATGGAACCCAGGAGATGGGACTGAGATTCGTATAGGTGAAGAAAAGATCCTTGGCATGGGTGACCGGTCCCTTCTATCCTCCGAGTTGAGGTCTCATCTCCGGCAACAAAATATTATTTTTCTTGCACAGGTTAAAATTCAGTCTGGGTGCCGCGCCCTTCCAGACAATTGGCAGGACAGTGGGAATTTACAACTTAGAAACCAAACAGCGTTGGAGTGGGACCACTACACCACGGCCCTCAAAGAACATGGAGTCTCTCTCTCCCCTTGCCCGGATACTCTATGTTGGACCAGGGGAGATGCATCAGGGAATTTGACAGTTAAGAACTTATATAATGCACTTTTAAATCAGCGTTACTCCATTCTGGACAGCTCGTGGCTTACACATATTTGGCGTTGGGAGATCCCACTGAAGATTAAGCTATTCTTTTGGATCGCTGGGAGGGAAAAAACTCTAACCTGGGACGCATTTCGCCGGAGAGGTTGGGAGGGGCCGGGCATCTACCTTTTTTGTTGCAGAGAGTCCGAAGACATTCATCATTTGCTGGTCCATTGTCCCTTTACACGTTTGGTTTGGTCACAGGTGCTCATACACCTCTCTCTGCTTTCATCCTGGAGCGGCACCTCCCTCACAAATTGTTATACAAACTGGTTGGCACAAAACGCGGCTCCAAAGACATTACCTGCTCTTGTTTCCTGGCAAATATGGAAGGCTCGAAATCGTGCCACCTTTGACTCCAGTCCCCCCTCTCTGCAAGTGGTGATTCAAAAGGTATTGATTACCTTCAATTGGAAACAACCCCCCCAATTGCTCCCTAAACAAAAGTCTGCGATTTAAACTTGCAGGATGGTTTCACAGTAGCATGCTTCGATGGTGCTGCTAAGTCCAATGGTGGTTGTTGTGGTGCGGGGGGTTTCTTCAAAACCCATCCTTCTAGGATTACATTGTGGTTCTTAAATTGTGGCGAAGGCACTAATAATAAAGCTGAGATTTTGGGCTTATGGGCGACCCTCTTTCTAGCCTCCTGCTGGTCCATAAGTCACCTTCATGTTCTAGGTGATTCTCGCATTATCATTGATTGGATTTCTCGCAAGTCCAAGCTCCAATCAGTCCATTTTGATAGCTGGAAGTTTAAAACGATGGAGTTGTCCAAAACTTTCGCAGACATCAACTTTCAACATATTCCAAGAACACAAAATATAGAGGCGGATACCCTCTCAAAAAGGGCTTTAAAGGAGCCAGTGGGCAGACTCTCGGTTTTCCATAGAGATGGTGGGATAGAGAGTCCTATCACATCTTTGAACGTATTTGAATGATGGGGCTGCCTTTCTTTCATTGGCTGTTGGGGTTTTTATGTGGAGGCTTTTCTTTTGCTGCTTTTGATTACCTCCTCTTCTCGGCTAATTCCTGAATGCTTGTTATGATCTCTCCCTGTGGGTGGGTTTACAGCACTTCGGCATTTGTGGGTTGCTAAACATTGTAAAAAATTTATACTTTATATAAATTGGAGTAATTTTCACTTGGAAAAATGATGATAGTTAATGATTTGTTTATGATGTTGTGGTAGACCGATGAGCTATAAGATATTCACAACGAACTTTTTAATAATTATTATGTTATACTTTTAGCAAAAAATTGGTTGTTAGTTGCTTTAAGTGTAGTTTAAATGTTTGATTTTTTGGAGTTTTTATAGTCATATTGTCATATTTTTTTTATTAATTTTTACTAAAATGCGAATCCAAAATTATTGGAATTTTAGATTTGAGTAATTGAATCTGTATAATTCAAGTATCTTGAGGATTTTTCTAAGTGTTAAATTCATTTATGCATTTAAAAATGCAATTTAAACAACAAAAAATAATAATCTCACCAAAAATCAAATATTTAAACAACACCATAGCTTTGTCGTGATCATTTTGCATTCAAAATTTCACCTTGCTCCCAAAGTTGAGGCATATTAAATGCAACCATGAAAAATGAGTTCTGGATATCATTTCTCAAACACCCATTCGAAAACACAACATATTAATGGGAACCATGAAAAAGGGCTTAAAAACTATATTTAGAATATCATTTATCAAACACCGATGAGTAATGTGAGTAACAATTTAACGGAATTCGATGAAATAAGAAGTTATCGGAGTTCGAGTAATTTTCTAAAATTTTAAATTAATTTAATTAAATATAATAACTTTTTGTTAATTTTCAAAACATTTAGACTTAATCAATTACACAATAACTTTAATTAATTTTTTTTAATTTTAGATTAATTCAGTTACAAACAACTTGGAACCATCCTTTTTATTTATTTATTTATTTCATCGGATTTCAATGAAACTAAATTTCTAGAATGAGTTTAAATTATGTTTATAAAATATAATTATGTTTAAATTTCTAGAATGAGTTTAAATTATGTTTAAATAATGTTTATAAAACATGTCAACATGTCCGAGTGGTTAAGGAGATAGACTCGAAATCTATTGGGCTTTGCCTGCGCAGGTTCGAATCCTGCTGTTGACGCTGTTTAAATATGCGGAGTTATTCCTACAAAAGACCTGTACATACTCCATTGTTAATCTAACACCTACAAACTCTTTTAAATTGATTTTTGGCCTATAATCTAGTGCCACTACCTACAAGATAGTGTGTACAATATATTTTTGGCCTATACTACTTAAAGATTGTATCATTGCGGTTCATAGGTGTCATTCTTGTTAAGTCTATATTTAGAAAATGTGTTCACATCCTACTCCACTTCATTATGTGGTTGCTATTGGACCCTTTGCAAAGTGGGGAATGATTTCATGACTTGTAATTTTTTTTCAGCTAATGCCCATGGTTACATCATTGTGGTTGTTGACTACTTCATTAAGTGGGTTGAGGCTATGTCTACATATTCCAACGATGAAACTATAACAACACTTTTCGTATTCAATCACATCATCGTTAGGTTTGGGGTGTAACTATTGTTATGGATCATGGGTCACATTTTTGTAATAAAATAATGATCGAACTAGTTGGGTTTTAGTTGGGTTTTCGGCATGAGAACTCAACGCCTTATTATACTCAAGTTAATTTTCAAGTAGAATCTATCAATAGTGTTTTGAAGACAATGATTCAAAGAATGGTTGGGGAACACAAAACACACTGACACCTTATGCCATTTTCGTCATTATGGGAATATCGAACCTCAATGAAAACTACCATCGATTTTACACCATTTCAACTTGTCTATGGGGTAAAGGTAGTATATTCTATTAAATGCAAAATCCCTTTGTTAAAACTAGCCATATAACACTTGCCCAACACTTTTGTTCAGGAATAACGTCTCTTGTATTTGGCACGTCTAGATGAAAACCATCGTGAAGCTACAATGGCCAATAAGACTCATAAGAAGCATGTAAGACTTAGTATGATAAAAGTGTTCATCCTCATATCTTTGTAGAAGCTTACCTGGTTTTGATCTATAACCTAGACCATAATATCTTAAGTGCAAGTAAATTTGAACCCTTAAACGTAAGACCCCCTCCCATGCCTTTATAATTCTATTATATGTTTCCTCGTAATTATTTTAATCTTAATTTCCAATACCTTTATAATTCTATTATATTTTTCTTCATAATTGTTTTAATCTTAATTTCCAATGATGGTTTATAAACTTGAATGTTTTCCTAACAACCAACCTTTAATTTTCTTTCTTTAAATCTTAATTTTATTCTCTTGTTCCTAACTTCATAGCATTATTTTATTGTCTTTCCTTTATTCCTATTTCTCTTATTCCTTGTATATTTTCTTATTTCATTCTCTCATTTCACATTAAAAAATTTAATTTATTTCATATTTAATTCAAATCATATTTTAATTTTCTCGCTAGTGAATTAAAGGCTTCTCCCAATGCCTTATTATTACTTTTATCTCAATGGATTTGTTTATTATCCTATCGCGCTCCTCTAATCTAAATATTAGATTTGTTTATTATCCTATGGCGCTCCCCTATTTTAAAAATATTATATACAGTTATTTGTACATAAAAAAATTATTCCCAATGACTCGCTTCTAATTTTTTTTTCTTCAACTCTCTTCACGAGCTTTCATTTTATCATTATCATAATTTTTCATGTTCATGATGATGGGTGGAGTGTCCACTTAAAACATTGGACATTTCATGAACTTACACACAATTTACTTCTAGAAAGATTAACAACAAGATCTTCCTTGTTGTTGACTCCAAGACATATAGATCTTTGAACACTTTGATATGTAAGTACAACATTGACTTTGGTTAGGCACCTTGGGATATTGGTATGTTGATTATTGTGTGCTACAACTTCTCTGATTTGGGTGTTGATGGTTGCATCTCTAATATATTTTTGTTATATTATTGGATATTCGATATATCTATGTGCATTTCTTTATTATATCTCTACTCTCATTCTGTGCCGAAAATAATTTGGATCATTTATTGTTGAAGGATCCCATGTAGGCATTTTGTCAACGACTAAGGAGGCACTCAATTATAGAAGGAAACCTTACTCTATGTCTAGTTCCTTGAAGGGCCACGTTTCATATCACCATGGAAAATTCACAATTCAGAAAAAGGTGTGAGGAAGACTAAGAAGAAGAACAAAAAAACACACACCTAGAAGGGCCATGAATGCCCATTTTTATAAGATTTTCCCCTATTGGGATCTTCCCATGCATTAAGGTCCAACATAAAATGTTGACTTTGGGGACATCATCTAAGTGCCATATTTGTTTCCATGTGTTGGACTTACGAGGAAGAGTTAGTTTCAAGAGTTGTGTTTCATACCCTTTTTCAACCATATAGTCCTATTGGCCCCACCCCCGAGAGTCCTTGAGAGATAAATGTTTGGGGGCGTATCCATGAAGCCAAAGGGAGAGAGCTTGGGTGAGACCATTTAGGTGTATAGGAATTTCCCCAAAATCTCATTTAAGCCAGTTTCCGGAGGGTTTGGACCAAGATGAAATCACAAACAAGGAAAAATTCCCTTTCCTTTCCAACTAGTGTTTCAACGGTAATAGATCATGATTTTCCAGGAAGGGTGGGTTCCCCATGATATTGTCCTTCCCAAGATTGATTTTTTTTCCATTCCCCGAAATCCAGGTCAGTCGATTTTGAAGAGTGAGAGGGAGGATTTAAGGAGGCGTCATATTTGTGAGTTAGATTGAGATTCAGGGGGGTTATCTAGGCATCTCAATCTAGCCCTATCAAATATTTATGTAGAAGAAATTTTTTCCACTAGTCTCTGCTACCAGAAATGAGTCTCCATAGTAATTTGGATCCTAGAACTATGTTCATGAGAGATGGGTCCTTGATTCTCAATCCCCCATGTGACTTGGGAGCTCATAATGTATTCAAGTTTACCAAATGGAATATTTTGGTGTTGGATTTCCCTCCTTTCCAAAGAAATGTCCTAATTTCCAGAGAGAGAGAGAGAGAGAGAGAGAGAGAGAGAGAGAGAGAGAGATTAATTTTGGCATGGGAAAGAAGAGCATAGAATTGGAAAATGGGGAAATCACCCAATATCGAGTTGATCAAGACATGACTTCTCATTGGATTCAACCACTGAGCTCCCCATTTGGTGAATTTGGATTTGATGTTTGCTTGAATATGCTACTAGACTAGGGAGGAGATGGAATAGAGGCCAAGAGGGATCCCCAAATAGATGAAGGACTGCAAATTTTCCTCGAATAGGAAGCCAAGAATCCTGGCGATTGCAGTTGTAATTCATGAGCTAATATTCCATGCTTAGAGCTTGATTTTTGTGTTGTTAATGAGACCCATGAAAACTCTATTGAAGATATCCATTGTGTTTTTAAGCCTAGTTGTGAGAACTATGGACGCACCATTGATTAGTAGAGTGTCATCAACAAATTGTGAATGGTTTATCTGTTTAGCCTCTCTAACTATCCTGATGCCTGGAATTCTCTTCACTCTCCTTTCATAATCAAGAGCCCAACCCAGAGCCTTGATGATAAGGATATATAGAATTGGAGACATGGGACATCCCTGCCTCGGACCTCTAGAGGCTTTAAGAAAGGAAGTCGGATGATTGTTGACAAGGGAGCTATCCAAGGGGAACCGATGTAGGCAGAAATCCAATTAATAATTTTTTCACTAAAGACAAATTTTTGAAGTACATCAATCAGAAAGTTATGCCTTACCCTATCAAAGGCATTGGCCCTATCCAATTCAATAGTCATTCCCTTCTCTCCTTGGGACTTACTTGAGTGGATGGCTTCTTGAACCAAGATAATATTATCTACATTTTCCTTTTTTCTACAAAACCCACTTTTTGTAGCAAATAACATCCGGCCCCAAGGCTTTGTCTAGTTCCATATGTTGTATTGCTACAAATATTTCTTCTTCTGTGATGGCCCTATCTAATTATTCATTTTCCTCAAGGCTAAGGGAAGTTGGGATGTGCTCCAAGAGTTGGGTTTTGTCTTCTGGATCAGTCCCTCGTATTTCTAAATACAATTCCTAGAAGTGATGGAACGTTGCATCTTTAATTTGGGCGAACGTGGAGATAACCTCACCATTTATTGTTGTTATCTCTTGAACATTGTTTTTCTAAAGTCTAGATTTAGCTTGCGTATGAAAATAAATTGTATTTTTAGCTCTATCTCTGAGCCATAAGCTTCATGATTTGAATCTCCATTTATTCTCTTCCTCTCACAAGGCTTTCTAATAGCGTAGGAAAATACCTTTTACTCCAGCTAACATGCCTTCCGAAATCAATTCATGTTCAATCTTTCTTTGGATCTCCTCTAATTGTTTAAATGGGTTGCTGATTTTTTGCTCCGGGAAGGTGTAATAAGTCTTTGCCAATTTTTTGAGGGCCAACTTGGCACTCTTTAGCTTTTGTTCCCAAAGGAATACCAGGGATCCTGAAATCCAGTAGCTACAAGCACACAAGATTAGGTCAAAGAAGGAGGGATCATGAATCTAGAGATGATTGAACCAGAAGGGAGTGGGACCCAGATCAACAGAGTCGAAAAGAAGGAGGGCTATCGGACAATGATCTGAACCACATCATAGGAGGGCTAGTGAACGATGATTTGAATGACACCAAGGCAGGATGGAGGAAGAGAGATAAAATGAGTCATCAAGAAAAGAGTTGTTGACAAGGAATCTGTCTAGCTTGGTCACAATATGACCCGACCCAGACTTCTTGTTGGACTAGTTGAATTTGCCCTTAGATGGCTTGATATCAAATAAGTCCAATAAGGATATTAAGTCTTTAATATGGTCTCTAGAGGGATATCTAACAAGACTTCCCCCTTTCTTCTCTTTCGGTAGCAGGGTGGCATTAACATCCCTTACTATAATGTAGTTTGACTCAATTCTTGAATCCTGAAAGGTAAGAAGAGAAATCCAACAAACAATCTTTTCTTGGGGATGGTTTGGCATGTAAACATTGATCAAGGAGATAGATTTTTCAGTGGGGAGGTGATTAAGGATAACCAAAAACCAATGAAGGGTTGAATGTCTGTGTTCTAACAAGAAGATTCCAAAGAGAGTAGAGGCCCCTTGAGGCCCCTCTAGAACTAACTTCTTGTCCAATGCGTGTGCGTGAGAAGTTGATACTTTATCGAAGAACATCATAGTACTTCATTTTTGTTTCCTAGATTAGGAGCACATGGCACCTTTCTGACTTTATTAGATCCTTTAATAAACCTTATTTATTAGGGCTCCCCATGCCTCTACAATTCTAGGAAATGATCTTCATCATTTAGTTTGAGTGTTAGGAATCCCTCCCTTGGAGGGGATGGAGCCACTCTGATTCCATGGAGCTCTTGGTTCTCGTTTGATATGTCTGTCAAGGGTTCCTTGAGTTCCCCTCTCCTTCTCTTTGTTGGTTTCCACTTCTTGCTTGTGGTGATTAGATTTTCGACCTACTCTCTTAGAGGGTTCACCCTAACTTCATTCCTTGTATGTCTCTTCTTTAAATTCCTCATACTTCTTTTGGGATACTTGGGAGACCTGTCTCTTGGACAGGGTTTTGAGGAGGAGGATCATTTGGTTCTTTCTAAGAGGAGATGACACTTTCAAGAGACGGGTAGGTCTCAAGGAGATCTTCTTCTTCGGAGGCAGCATAATCACCCTCTTTCTCAGGTTCATTATGGATTTATGGGGAGGGAACCTCATCATTTTGGAGAGGGATTCATATATATTAATGTTGGCTACTAGATCGTTGC
>ML778740.1:686852-697734 GCA_009831015.1 Picea engelmannii
GTTTAGGTACTTGTCTTTTTTTCTTAGGGAGCTTCCAATGCTCATTTGATTTTGGTGGGGCTTGTTCAAGAGTTTTTTTGGGAATTGTTTTAGCAAAATGCCCATATTCATGACAGATCTTACATTTGAAAGATATTTGTTCATAATCTACTGGTTCCACATAGGTCTAGTGGTTCAAAGTGAGTTGGATTGCCTCCAGAAGACCCTTCTCAATATCAACTTCTACACAAATGTGAGCACATGCCTACATGTCATCACAGGGCTAAGCTCTATGTATGTAGTTTCCCAAGGTGTTACCAATGTTTCAAACCGTTTCCTCATTCCAAGAATGTAGTGGAAAATAAGGCAGGTGCACCCATATAGAGATAGTCGAAGGAATATCATTTTTCAGGATTGAAATCAATAGTCCATCAGTTGAGATACATACCTCTAATGCCCATGAAGTAACAACCACTACGAAAAATTAGATCTCGATATTGTTTTTCCTCGCACAGGAAAGAAAAGAAGCCTCTGCCACAAAACACATGAGAGTTTCCCTTTGATTGATAGCTTCCAATTTTTTTCAACCCACAAGGCCATGGCCCTTGGAGACAGCTAGATCTTAGTGAACTGGCCGATATGACCCTACTCTGCCAGACGTAAGGCCAGGTTCTGTGAATTCAAGGGGTGCACTGGGACCTTCGGTATTTCATCCAATTTCTTGACAAACTTGGATGGAGGTGGCTTTGCCAATTTGATAATGGATGTGATCAACGAATGAAATGTAAGGACATCTGGGGGGAGGCGACGAGCCCTGCCAAAGGTCAAGGTCATGTATGGACAACAAAGACGTAGGGGTTAGGGTTTTAGGAGCTAGCTTATTTCGCTGGGAGTTCTCAAATGACGTAGAAATCGACTTGTTTGTCCATCTTCAAAGGCAAAGTTTTCATCAATAAAAAATATTCTATATTTTTGTAAAGTTTTTCATTATAAATAGAATTTTTTATTATAATAAAATTATTAAAAAAATATTTATTATTAAATTGAATATATTTAATTATTTTTACAACACAAACACCATTCCTTTTCAACATATTTTTATTTTTAAACCGATTCAAAATTAAAATCCATACCAACCCCAAAAAAATTGTCACAGTTATCCCACACATGTGTTTCCACTGTGAGCTATTAAACTCCAAAAAAATTCCCTTTCACATCAAAATTTCTTTGTGTGGTCACATTGTGTGTTCAATGATGATAGTTAATGATTTGTTTATGATGTTGTGGTAAGACTGATGAGGTATAGGATGTGGTAAGACTGAAGAGTGAGAGGGAGGATTTAAGGAGGCGCCATATTTGCGAGTTAGATTGAGATTTAGGGGGGTTGTCCAGGCATCTCAATCTAGTCCCTATCATATATTTGTGTAGAAGAAATTTTTTCCACTAGTCTCTGCTACCATAAATGAGTCTCCATAGTAATTTGTATCTTAGAACTATGTTCATTAGAGCTGGGTCCTTGATTCTCAATCCCCCATGCGACTTGGGAGCTCATAATGTATTCCAGTTTACCAAATGGAATATTTTGGTGTTGTATTTCCATCCTTTCGAAATAAATCTCCTAATTTCCAAAGAGAGAGAGAGAGAGAGAGAGAGAGAGAGAGAGAGAGAGAGAGATTAATTTTGTCATGGGAAAGAAGAGCATAGAATTGGAAAATGGGGAAAGCACTCAATATCGAGTTGATCAAGACAAGCCTTCTCATTGGATTCAACCACTGAGCTCCCCATTGGGTGAATTTGGATTTGATTTTTGCTTGAATATGCTACTAGACTAGGGACGAGATGGAATAGAGGCCAAGAGGGATCCTCAAATAAATGAAGGACTGCCAATTTTCCTCGAATAGGAAGCCAAGAATCATGGGGATTGCAGTTGTAATTTGTGAGCTGATATTCCATGCTTAGAGCTAGATTTTGGTGTTGTTAATGAGACCCATGAAAACTCTGTTGAAGAGATCCATTATGTTTTTAAACCTAGTTGTGAGAATTATGGACACACCACTGATTAGTAGATTATCATGAACAAATTGTGAATGGTTTATCCTTTTATCCCTTATAATTATCCTGATGCCTAGAATTCTCTTCACTCTCCTTTCATATTCAAGAGCCCAACCCAGAGCCTTGACGATAAGGATATATATAATTGGAGACATGGGACATCCCTGCCTCAGACCTCTAGAGGCTTTAAGAAAGGAAGTCAGATGATTGTTGACAAGGGAGCTATCCAAGGGGAACCGATGTAGGAGGAAAGCCAATTAATAAATTTTTCACTAAAGACAAATTTTTGAAGTACATAAATCGGAAAGCTATGCCTTACCCTATCAAAGGCGTTGGCCCTATCCAATTCAATAGTCATTCCCTTCTCTCCTCAGGACTTTCTTGAGTGGATGGCTTCTTGAACCAAGATAATATTATATACATTTTCCTTTTTGCTACAAAACCCACTTTTTGTAGCAAAGCACATCCAACCCCAAGGTTTTGTTTAGTTCCATGTGTTGTATTGCTGCATATATATCTTCTTCTGTGATGGCCCTATCTAATTCTTCATTTTCCTCCAGGCTAAGGGCATTTGGGATGTGCTCCAAGAGTTGGGTTTTGTCTTCTGTATCAGTCCCTCCTAGTTTTGAATATAGTTCCTAGAAGTGATGGAAAGTTGCATCTTTAATTTGGGCGAAGGTGGAGATAACCTCACCATTTATTGTTGTTATCTCTTGAACATTGTTTTTCTAAAGTCTAGATTTAGCTTGCCTATGGAAAAAAAATGTATGTGTATCTCTATCTCTGAGCCATAAGCTTCATGATTTGAATCTCCATTTATCCCTGTCCTCTCACAAGGCTTGCTAATAGCGTAGGAAAATGCCTTTTTCTCCAGCTAGCATGCCTTCAGAAATCAATTCATGTTCAATCTTTCTTCGGATCTCCTCCAATTGTTTAAATGGGTTGCTGATTTTTTGCTTCGAGAAGGTGTAATAAGTCTTTGCCAATTTTTTGAGGGCCAACTTGGCACTCTTTAGCTTTTGTTCCCAAAGGAATACCAGGGATCCTGAAATCCAGTAGCGACAAGCACACAAGATTAGGTCAACGAAGGAGGGATCATGAATCTAGAGAGGATTGAACCAGAAGGGAGTGGGACCTAGATCAACAGAGTTAGAAAAAAGGAGGGCTATCAGACAATGATCTGAACCACACCATAGGAGGGCTAGCGAACGATGATTTGAATGACACTAAGGAAGAGAAAGAAAATTAGTCATCAATAAAGGAGTTGCTGACAAGGAACTTGTCCAGCTTGGTCACAATATGACCCGACCCAGACTGCTTGTTGGACTAGGTGAATTTTCCCTTAGATGGCTTGATATCAAATAAGTCCAATAAGGATATTAAGTCTTCAATATGGTCTCTAAAGGGATATCTAACAAGACTTCCCCCTTTCTTCTCTTTTGGTAGCAAGGTGGTATTAACATCCCTTGATATAATGTAGTTTGACTCAATTCTTGAATCCTGAAGGGTAAGAAGAGAGGTCCAACACACAGTATTTTCTTGGGGATGGTTTGGCATATAAACATCGATCAAGGAGATAGATTTTTCAGTGGGGAGGTGAGTAAGGATAACCAAAAACCAATGAAGGGTTGAATGTCTGTGTTCTAACTAGAAGATTCCAAAGAGAGTAGAGGCCCCTTGAGGCCCTTCTAGAACTAACTTCTTGTCCAATGAGTGTGCGCGAGAAGTTGATACTTTATCGAAGAACGTCATAGTACTTCATTTTTGTTTCCTGGATTAGGAGCACATGGCACCTTTTTGACTTTATTAGATCCTTTAATAAACCCTATTTATTAAGGCTCCCCATGCCTCTACAATTCTAGGAAATGATCTTCATCATTTAGTTTGAGTGTTAGGAATCTCTCCCTTGGAGGGGATGGAGCCACTCTGATTCCATGGAGCTCTTGTTTCTCGTTTGATATGTCTGTCAAGGGTTCCTTGAGTTCCCCTCTCCTTCTCTTTGTTGGTTTCCACTTCTTGCTTGTGGTGATTAGATTTTCGACCTACTCTCTTAGAGGTTCACCCTAACTTGATTCCTTGTATGTTTCTTCTTCAAATTCCTGAGGTTGTCCTACTTCTTTTGGGATACTTGGGAGATATGTCTCTTGGACGGGGTTATGAGGAGGAGGAACATTTGGTTCTTTCTCAAAGGAGATGACACTTTCAAGAGACAGGTAGGTCTCAAGGAGATCTTCTTCTTCGGGGGGCGGCATAATCACCCTCTTTCTCAGGTTCATTATGGATTTCTGGGGAGGGAACATCATCATTGTTGGAGAGGGATTCATATCTATTAATGTTGGCTACTGGATTGTTTCCCCTTGATTTGTCATTAGAAAGGGGGGGAGGGGGATTGATTGTTCAGGGTTTGGGTGCTAATGTTGGTTTTCCATTGGTTGACTCTTCCCTACCTGTGGTTGAGTAACTTGTTTAGGTTCTTGTCTTTTTTTCTTAGGGAGTTTCCAATGCTCATTTGATTATGGTGGGTCTTGTTTAGGAGTTGCTTTTGGGATTTTTTTAGCAAAATGCCCATATTCATGACAGACCTTACATTTGAAAGAGGTTTATTCATAATCTATTGGTTGCACGTAGGTCCAGTGGTTCAAAGTGAGTTGGATTGCCTCTAGAAGACCCTTCTCAAGATCAACTTCTACACAAATGTGAGCACAAGCCTACATGTCATCACAGGGCTAAGCTCTATGTATGTACTTGCCCAAGGTGTTACCAATGTTTCAGATCGTTTCCTCGATCCAACAATGTAGTGGCAAATAAGGTAGGTGCACCCATATAGAGATAGTCGAAGGAATATAATTTTCAGGATTGAAATCGAGAGTCCATCAGTTGAGATACATACCTCTAATGTCCATGAAGTAACAACCACTACGAAAAATCAGATGTCGATATTTTTTTTCCTCGCATAGGAAAGCAAAGAAGCCTCTGCCACAAAACGCATGAGAGTTTCCCTTTGATCGATAACTTCCAATTTTTTTCAACCCACAGGGCGATGGCCCTTGGAGATGGCCAGATCCTAGTGAATTGGTTGATATGACTCTACTCTACCAGACATAAGGCCAGATTTTGTGAATTTGAGGGGTGCACTGGGACCTTCGGTATTTCATCCAATTTATTGACAAACCTAGATGGATGCAGCTTTGCCAATTTGATAATGGATGCAACCAACGAACGAAATGCAAGGACATCTGGGGGGAGGCGGCGAGCCCCGCCAAAGGTCAAGGCCATGGATGGACAACAAAGAGAGAGGGGTTAGGGTTTTAGGAGCTAGCTTACTTCGCCGGGAGTTCTCAAATGACATAGAAATTGGCTTTTTTGTCCATCTTCAAAGGCAAAGTTTTCATCAATCAAGAATATTCTAGATTTTTGTAAAATTTTCCATTATAAATTATTAAAAAATATTTCTTATTAAATTGAATATATTTAATTATTTTTACAACACAAACACCATTCCTTTTCAACATATTTTTATTTTTAACCCGATTCAAAATTAAAATCCATACCAACCCCCCAAAAAAACTGAGTTATCCCACACATGTGTTCAGTGATGAGAAAGGCCATGGTACAATCCAGTGTGAGTTATTACACTCCAAAAAAATTCCCTTTCACATCCAAATTTCTTTGCGTGGTCACATTGTGTGTTCAATGATGATAGTTAATGATTTGTTTATGATGTTGTGGTAGATTGATGAGCTATACTATAAAAGATATTCACAACGAAATTTTTAATAATTATTATGTTATAATTTTAAAGAAAAATTGGTTGTTAATGGCTTTACGTGTAGTTTAAATATTTAATTTTTTGGAGTTTTTACAATCATATTGTTATATTTTTTGATATTTTTTTATTGAAATGCGATCCAAAATTATTGGAACTTCGGATTTGAGTGATTGAATCTGTATAATTCCAGTATTGTGAAGATTTTTCTGATCATTGAATCCATTTATACATTTAAAAATACAATTTAAACAATAAAAAATGATGATCTCACAAAAAATTGTTTTAAATGAAAAAATTAAAAAATCTAATGTCTAGAAAACACCATAACTTTTTCATGATCATTTTTCCATTCAAAATTTTACCTTGCTCCCAAAGTTTCGGCATATTAAATGGAACCATGAAAAATGAGTTATGTATATCATTTCACAAGCACAACATATTAATTGGAACCATGAAAAAGGGCTTAAAAACAGCATTTAGAATATCATTTATCAAACATCGATGAGGAATGTGAGTAACAATTTAACGGAATTCGATGAAATAAGAAGGTAATTTTCTAAAAAATTTAGATTAATTTAATTAAATACAATAACTTTTTGTTAATTTTCAAAAAAATTAGACTTATTCAATTACACAATAACTTTAATTAATTTTCGAAATGTTTAGATTAATTCAGTTCCAAACAACTTGGAACCATCCTTTTTATTTATTTATTTTATTTCATCGGATTTCCATGAAACTAAATTTCTAGAAAGAGTTTAAATTACGTTTCTAAAACATGTGAACATGTCCGAGTGGTTAAAGAGATAGACTCGAAATCTATTAGGCTTTGCCTGCGCAGGTTCGAATCCTGCTGTTGACTGTGTTTAAATATGCGGAGTTATTCTACAAAAGACCTATACATACTCCATTGTTATTCTAACACCACAAACTCTTTTAATTTGATTTTTGCTATAAAAGTGGTATTGGACAAGATTTGGTTTAATCTACAATGACCCAAAGTGTTAATGCACGAGTTTTTATGTGTGAATTCCTTCTAGCTACTATTTATTCATTCAATAGATTTTATACTTAATTCCCTCTATCTATTACGTACTTGCGACCACAAGTTGGTTCCTTCTCTCCATTATACTTGAAGTGACACAAGTTTGTACTCAAAGTATGAAGAAGAAAAATAAAATAAAATAAAATGAACAATTTTTTTATAAGATTATTGTTGATTAGGTAATAGCTTGAGTGGGCTTAAGAACATGCTTTTTCTTAAGAGGTTACAAGTTCAAATCCAGAGGGGGTAGGGTATATATATTTTTGTAGATTTTACTAGTCAAATCGTTGGGTGGAGCGGGTCTCATACACCAATTTTGTGTCTCGCTTGGCCGTGACCTTAAAAATAGATTATTATTATTATTATAATATGATGTTCGAAGCCTCGAATAATATTGATGCATTGAAAAACACTTTATCAATGCGTGGTAGATATGGTATTATGTTGTAGTCTTGTTTATATATAAGTTGAGCATGTTCTAAATTATTACCATGCCGAAGCATGTGGTGGTCATCTTTTTGGTCTTGCCACTACCTAGAAGATAGTGTGTGCAATATATTTTTGGCCTACAATCTTTAAAGATTGTATCAATGTGGTTCATAGGTGTCACCCTTGTTAAGTCTTTACTTAGAAAATGTGTTCACATCCTACTCCACTTCACCCTGTGGTTGCTATTGGACCCTTTGCAAAGTGGGGGATGATTTCATGACTTGTAATACTTTCTCAACTAATGACCATCGTTACATCATCGTGGTTGTTGGCTACTTCACTAAGTGGGTCGAGGTTATGTCTACGTATTCCAACAATGGAACCATAACAACACTTTTCGTATTCAATCACATCATCGCTAGGTTTGCGGTGCAACTATTGTTATGGATCACATGACACATTTTCGCAATAAAATAATGATCAAACTACTGTCATGTTGGGTTTTTGGCATGAGAACTCAATGCCTTATTATCCTCAAGCTAATTGTCAAGTAAAAGCTATCAATCATATTTTGAAGACAATGATTCAAAGAATGGTTGGGAAACACAAAACAAACTCGCACCTTATGCCATTTTCGACATTAAGGGCATACCGAACTTCAGTGAAAACTATCACCAGTTTTACACCATTTCAAGAACCATCACCAGTTTTACACCATTTCAACTTGTCTATGGGGTAGAGGCAGTATTGCCTATTGAATGCAAAATCCCTTTGTTAAAACTAACCATATAACACTTGCCCAACACTTATGCTGATGAAGAACGTCTCTTGTATTTGGCACGTTTAGATGAAACCCATCGTGAAGCTACAATGGCCATTGAGATTCATAAGAAGCGTGTAAGGCTTAATATGATAAAAGTGTTCGTCCTCGTGTCTTTCCAAAAGATATCATAGTTTTGGTCTATAACCAAGGCCATGATATCTTAGGTAGGTAAATTTGAACCCTTAAGCCTAAAACCCCCTCCCCATGCCTTTATAATTCCATTATATTTTTTCCTCATAATTATTTTAATCTTAATTTCCAATGGTTATTTATAAATTTAAATGTTTTCCTAACAACCAAGCTTTTTCTTTCTTTGAATCTTCATTTTTTTTCTATTTTATTCTCTTATTCCTAACTTCATAGCACTATTTTAATGTCTTTCCTTTATTCCTATTTCTTCTAAATTTTCTTATTTCATTTTCTCATTTCACATTAAAGGTGAATTTAATTTATTTCATATTTAATTCATATCATATTTTAATTTTCTGTAAGTAAAGGCTTCTCCCAATGCTTTATTATTACCTTAATCTCAATTGAATTGTTTATTATCCTATCCCAACTCTCCTAATTTAAAAATATTATATTTTTAATCTCATTTTCCAACAGTTATTTATATATATAAAAAATTATTCCCAACAACTTTCTTCTAATTTTTTTTTTTTAAATCTCTTCACGAACTCTCATTTTATTATTATCATTGTTTTTCATGTCCATATGATGAGTGAAGTGTCCACTTAAAACATTGGACATTTCACAAACTTACACACAATTTACTTCTAGAAAGATTAACAACAAGATCTTCCTTGTTGTTGACTCCAAGGCATATAGATCTTCGAACGCTTCGATATGTAAGTACACCATTGGCTTTGGTTAGGCACCTTGGGATATTGATATGTTGATTCTTGCGTGCTACGACTTCTATGATTTGGGTGTCGATACAATACCTTGACAAGTTGATCCTTCATAATCTTTGGTTTAATCTTGTCATGATTTACTTATGTCGTCAATGACAATATTTGACATTTTTGTATTTATTGGTGTGACGACATCCTTTGACTAACATATGAATTCATCAGTCATCATTAATGGTACGCCAACCGTCACTAAATATGTATATGACACTTTATTGTTGAATTGCTTCTTGAACTCAATTTTTGGTTGTTCTTTCATTGATCATACTTCATTAATGATGACATTAGGTTTTTCGATGTTGATTGAGTAGGTGTTAGTACCCTTGTCCATAGATTGGTTATTTTGTTGTGTATTGTTCTCATTCTTCAACTTCTTCATTTATGCAAGTAGATTTTTATTACGATTTCTCAAACGGGAGATTTCATTGTCTTTTGTCGATAGTTTCTCACTAATATTGTTTGTCTTTCTTTGAGGAGCATTTTTTATATTGTTATTTTGTTGTTGTGACTCTTTTATCTATTGTTGAAATTTGCAAACTTTTGTATCTTGACCCTCAAATTTCCTTAGGTTTGCACAATTTCTTAGTCTTTGTTAATAATGATTTTATTTAAATCTTTATTTTTCCCTTCTAAATCATCATAGCCTAGTTGTGGTGACTCCTCATTACATAGGACTGCAACGTCTTGACGAATCGATGCTTAATCCTTCACTTGTAAGTCATAAATTAGTTTCATTAATACTCAAAGCCATTTTTTAAATTCATTTATCTTGTTAACCTCCTCTTCTAATTTACATTGTAACCAAGTATTTACCTAATTTATGATGGATTGATTTTGTACGATAATTTATTTACTTTAAAATCATTCTTCTTTGAAACTTCTAAATTGATGAAAACTAATCATTTCACTCCATTAAACAAACACATGTCCCTATCCTTCACATAAAGACCATTGAAGTTTTGTTCAATTCGTACAAATCTTAACTCACTCTTTATTGAAATATATATAACAAAGAATAGTATTGAAATATATATAACAAAGAATAGCCTAAAAGGGAGGACCAAGTCTTATGATTTATATGTCCTTTTCAACTCCTCCAATTAACATTTTGTCATTTCAAATGATTTAATGAATTCCCCATTCCAGTGATGATGGCCATGGATCCAAGCTTTATTAACTAAATCCATTTGTTTTATATGTCCTTTTCAACTCCTCCAATTAACATTTTGTCATTTCAAGTAATTTAATGAATTCCCGATGACCATGGACCCAAGCTTTATAAGCTAAATCCATTTGTTGTATATAATATTCAACATTTTCAATTATTAAATCCATTTCCTCGATATCTTTAACCTATTTTATATATAATTTTTTTTTCCTTTACTTCACTTTATGATATTTATTTCCGATATCTTCTAAAAGTTATGTAATCTTAACTTTTAATTTTTTATATATATATATATATATATATATATATATATATATATATATATATATTCACCTTTTATTATTAAACGATGCTTTACCAACAAGTGCTACATGGCAGCATAGTCCTTGCCAAAAATAAACATTAAATATATAAATAACAAAATATGAATATAAATAGATAAAAAGTAAAATAAAAGCATAATGTGGTAATAATATTGAAAAAAAAATACATAAAGAAATTATTTACATGGATTTTTGAGAATATTTTCTTGTGAGGACATTCAATAATTATAGAGGAGTGACAATTTTTTTTCTTTTCTATAATTTACTTTATAAATTATTATCTTGTTTTAATTTTGTATTTATCTAAATTATGATTGGTTGGTTAGATAAAGATCCAAAGTATATATGAATTTGTAAAAATATATGCAAATTCACCTAGAAAG
>ML778740.1:700865-735243 GCA_009831015.1 Picea engelmannii
CTGGGAATGAAAGGTATGCCTTGAAGGTGTAGGTCCAAGAATCACCTGCTCTAATAAAAACCCTTAATTCTATGCACTGTACCACCTAGAATTCATGCCAATTTTACGAAGATTTAAACCAGAGATACTAATAGATGCCTTTTAAAAAAAAATCAAACAACACTTAACTTGGATCTTTGCATCAAACTCTATAACTTATAGCTCTGGGGCTGAAGAGTATGCTTTGCAGGTGCAGATTCGAGAATTGCCTCCTCTGATACCACTAGTTATGATCCAAGTTACCCAAACAACATAATAAATACTGAATACAACAAATAAAGATTGGGAGCATGGCCCCCAATAATGATAATAATGATAAGTTACACARTAACTCCTAAGATCTAAGGAGAATAACTCCCAATAGCCCTAAAAATAACAATATCAAATGATCAAATAAATTGTGTATGAATGGATGGCTATACTAATCTCCTATAAATACTAATTCTCACTGAATTACTCATATAGGCCCAGTTCTAGGCCATCCTACTATTTACTTATACAAGTGACCCATTATATTGCCCAGAGTGCCATAACACAAATGCTGCCCTTAACAAGCTTGAAATGTATTCCAGGACTAATTATAGCAGAACTCAAAGGTTCAAATCACAGTTACCACCTAAAAGCTGACAGATGGTGCATAAATTCTATCTAGATTTATTTTATTCTATTAATAAAATCTGTTTCGAAGGACTGACAAGCCATCTACTCAATTTGATTGACAAATTAAATAATCACTCGGAAAAATACTACTGATCATATAAAAGATGGAAATAATTTTGAAAATAAGTATAAAGGAAGAAGAGGAAATTGTTACAGGAAAAACAACCACAAAATTTTCATTTAGAGATGATTTGTCTTCAAGATTTATCCCAAACTCTATTGATCTCAATAATATTTGCTCAATATCCTATGAAAAGTTTGACAGAATTGACACTTACCTCAGCTTTTGGAGATGCTGACATCGATAAATTATGTCGAAAAGCCTTAAAAGCACGCTTCACAATTTCTTTGTCTCCAAGATTTTCCACAATTGAAGCTCGTTTGTCTGTTGCAAGAGCAAATGGCTGAGGCACTGTAGTATTAGCACATTGGGATCCCAAACTCAGTGAGATGTGCATGGAAACAGGTGCTGGCTTTTGGCTCTGACTCGTGTACACACCTGATATTTTCCTCCTCGACATCACATCCTTTTCCATTTTTGTTGACACATTGGGAAGATTTTTTATAGAAGAAGAAACCTGAGGTTTTGGAGGCCTGGTTGTATGACCGTTTGACATATTTGTTTCAGATTCTATTTTGTTCTTCTTCATTTGAGCTTTCACGTGTCCATTTGAAGCAACAATCTCCTAAACAAATATAAAGATAACAAGACGAAGAACAAAATAAGACTTTTATAATGGAAGAGATCCACTGCAAGGCTCATGGCTTGATTGCATCCGTTCCTCAATCAATGTGAACTACTGTAATAGAATCATAGAAGAGAAATACATACTACTGAAGTAAATTATTATACCCTTTTTTATTACCTTCAACCAGAAGGCTTTCATCTTAGGCAGGTTTTCATCTTAGGCAAGAGAGATCCAGTGCAGTAAAAAAGGGGGACGTTAAAAAAAGGCATAACATTTCACAGACAACGTGATGAAAGATCACCTTGGAAGGGGGCTTTTTCTTTAGTTTGAATTTGCTGGGGTCCTCTTTTGCGTGCTTCAAAGATTTCTTCTTTCCCACTGCAGCCTCTTCCAGGCCTTTGGGAATCGTTTCCACCTTTGCAAGGGTACTATCTTGTTTAGGCAAAGCAGGCTTCTCTTCTCCATTCATCTTCAGACCCTCTGAAACATAATTAATGTCTAATTTGGCCTCAACAATTGGAGATACCGCCTCCAAAGGTACTTCTTCATGGTGGACTTCATAATTTTGTGAAGGTACAATAGTCTCAGCAGTTAAAGAAGATACCTCTACCTCTAGAGGTATTTCTTCACAATGAGCTTCATCTATATGTAAAGAAGATGTATCCTGGATTACTTCCTCTTTAGACTCTTTACCTCTATTCATGTCATGAGCCCCACCCTCTGTGTTGGATCCATGGCATGTGTTATTGTCAATATACCATGCAGGATCGCCATTAGGCACTTGTTCATTGTGCTCTTCAGGAGCTAGGGCATCCATATCCTTGTACTGGTTGTTCTCTTCCTCTGTTAGGGACTGTTGTAGCAAAGCTCTTTGAGTGGCAATCTTTTTGTAATGGGCATCAAAGTATGCCACCTTATTAGCAACTGAACCTGGAGTCGAACATTTCTCCACCTCCTCCAAATGCTTGCCGGGCACACCCAGCAGCACGCATACCCACCCATCTCAAGCAGGCACCCCCAACCCATCTACAACGTGAAAGAAGAAACTGAAAAGAAGAATCAACTGCACCCCCTCCCTACAGGCAGGGGCCTTCTCCTGAGAAAGTGAGGTAAAAGCAGGAGAAACTACCTACCTGAGATATGAGATATTTATACCTTAGTAGCAAATAAGATGGTTTTTAAAGCAGGAGAAACTACCTCCCTGAGATATGAGATCTTTATACCTTAGTAGCAAAGAAGCTGGTTTTTATTGGCGATGACCTCCTGACTATTATTGTATTGGAAAGTGTTTTTCATCATCTCCAGGCAGAAACAACATCTTTCGGGTACCTGCGTCTATTATTCCGTCGTACCGCGACTAAGCCAGAATGAGTGAAAGTTTTCGACTAAATCATTCAGTTTTCCATCGATACACTTACCTATTCTGTTTCTGAAGAGCAAGCTGAGTCACAGAGATTGCGTTGTTTCCGGGTGAAATAAGCAAGCATGAGGCCTAATGGAATTTCTGATTCGAGCTGGAAGCGGCCATCGAAAACAACTTCCATCACAAACAACAACTGCAGACAAGCTGCCATAAGCTGCCATTCTCATTCCGTTGGCTGTCGTGGAGCTCCAATTTCTTCATTGCCCAGCTGATTCGAGGCCCGAGGATGGGTTGATGTCGTTCCATATTACTTCTGCCATTGCAGTACAATTGGCCCTTCCCTCTCTGCTCTGCTGTGTGAAATTGTCAAATCTATTAATTGTGTTTACATTGAAAGATGTGAAGCTTGCACTAACACATCAAACATATCAGCGAATCAAATTTTAGAAAAATATATTATTTTATTATTAAAAAAAATATATTTTTTGATTTCCTATGTTACACATTTGATATAAAACAAAAATCTAAAGTCAACTATAAACTAATAGAGAGTCAATGAGCAACTCATCGCTATAGTCCCAAGCCTTTGACAGGGACTAATAATATGAAAATTGGAATATTAAATGTTGGTTCACATAAAGGAGGAGTATGACCCTTGCTTCGAAGAACATTAGAGGTCAATTCTCAATGATGTTAAAGAAGCTTGGCTTTTCCACGATTGATCGGAATTTTGTTTTAAATTTTAAATGAATTTTATTACATCAAAATATTTTACTTTTAAAAATAAAAGTTGAAAAGATTTAGACTTTTTTTGGCATATCATTATTGGAATCAGTTATATAATTTTTGGTTAAATTATAATTTTTCATTACTGAAATTGTATTTTTATTGTAAATAGATTATGTGTTTTCAAAAACCTGTATTATACCTAGATTCTATAATCTCAACAATTGATATTTATAATCCCAATAATTCTTCTAAATTTTTAACCAAATTTTAGACAAACAATCAGAAAAATATAACCAGAAAAAATCTGAAATTGACATATTTCGACTACATGTTTTTTGAAATGATAACCTCGGTGAGGAATATTGGCATATGTCCTCAGCCACAATCTTGATATATTTTAATTTAATATTGTTTGAGTGATTCAATAAATGAGTTTGTTGGCAAGATGTAGTCAATTTCTATAGGTGACAATAATTAAAGAGTGTGTTGCCGACTAAAACGTCCTATGACAATTAAATCTAACTAGTAGCAAATTGTATACCATGGTAGTGGTGACCACAAATGTTGCTTTCTTATCATTTAAACAGATTGAATATGTCACCACTTTCTTATAATTTAAACAAATTGTATAGAACAAGTCTAATCATTCTACATTTTTGGCTTTTTCATCGAATGCCACTGAATATGTCATTGAATGTATCCTTTGTCGTCGAACATATCTTTTCCCTCTCTTTGGTGGCAATGGATGTCTTCAACAAAGGCCTATGGTTGTACCGAGGAATCATATCTTCACACATCCATGACTTCTTCTTTGCATCGAATGTATTATTCAATACTCTAGTGGTATTCTACAATTTCCACGTGGACCTCACAAATCTACCTCAATAACAATTCTTTGAACGATATGTAAGGCAATAGAATTCACCCAAATTTTATAAAATTGAACTGATAATTAGGGGGTGGAACAATCCTTTTCATCTTTATGATTTCTCTCACTCTATGTTCTTTTCCTAAATATCTATTAAAGAGCTGGTGGCCACAAGCCATTTTTCACATTGTAAGGCATTCCCTCTTATAGAAGTGGATGTCCCAATTTCCTTATCTAGAAGATCGATGGTAGTCGATCTCCATTAGATGACCATTGGGGCAATTTATTTCGTTGATCATTGAAAACATCATGGGTTACATGCTTTCTTTTCCTCAATGCAATTTTCAATGTCGTTTCAATGTCATTTTCACACTCTACCTACCTTACCAGCTTAGAGGCGATGTTATGCCTTCTATTCTCAGCGAGGGTTCAACACTTTTCTATTATTCCATCTCACCTGCACACTCTTGGAAAAACTACAACTCAAATTTCTTGGCATGAATCCATTTACTATTCAGTTTCCCCTAGCCGCCTACTACAATATCTTGTTTCAAGTATGTTCTGTTAAGCATGTAATCATATTTCTTGTTTTGTTTATGTTTCTTGTTTCTAGTAAAATAGGTTTGGAGTGTGGATTGATATTCTAACAATTCCATACCAAATTTCTTATCAATATAATGTTAGGAAGAAATAAAAGCGGAGGATTGTTGGATGCTACATAGGATAGAAGGGTTGAGTCAACATGAATGATTGAATTGTCTCCACATTTCAAGCAACAATAGAGTTATGTGGAATGACATCTGCAAATTTTTTATGAGTATATGTTTGTTCCTCATGCACTATATTAGTTCATTGAAAACTATTTATATATTTTATTTCTCAATTAAATAGTGCAAGCACATTTTCGTCGTGATTTGGGTTTGTTTTTGTAAAATCTGGTAATTTAGCATACTAGCTAGTGAAGGATGAAAAAGGGCCCTTTCTAAGTTGGAAAGTTTAAGAAAAAATATTTTATGACATTGCACAAGCCACAACACATATTATAACCATACCATTTTTTATTATTTTTGTAAAAGATACTTCTTACACACATCAACAACTAGAAACAAATGAAAAAATAAGGGTATATACGATGAACATCATATCCTCTTTTGTAGGGAATTTTGTTGATACATAAATTTTATTTTAGAATATTGTAGTCCAATTTCCCCATTTTGAACCTGTTAAAAAACCAATCATAAAACATGCAATTAACCTTTGTAGACACAACCTTTTTTTCGCCTATGCTCATTTATGTCAGTGCTGTTCATGTTCTTTACATACATGTATTTTTGTTTTTTGCTCTTCCCTTTCATCTACAGTGTTTCACTTTTAAGTGTGTTCTTCAATATGTCTACCCATTTGACTAAACATGCCATCGACTCGATGCTTGCACTATCATCTGACATGCAACCCCATTCCTACAAATCATTGATGTCGAGCTTATATGCTCTCTTCAAAGTGTAACCTTACGTTACTGCACTTCTATCTATGATGGAACACACATGCAACACATAATGTTGACGACAAAATTTAATAGCCTTGTTGCTTTAGGAAAACTTCAAAAGGGTTCAATTATACATCTACAAAAATGGACCTATGCAATTCTTAACCAATGCATATAAGTTATCAGGAAATGCAGGACACTTCCACTCTAATATTAGTAGAAGAGAAGAAGAATTTAATCAAGAATGGAAATGAAACAAGCAATCACACAGTGCACCGAGATTTTACCCTGGAACCCTTAATCGAGAGAAACCAACATTCCTTTGAGCGTTCTTCTCTCTTGTTGTCTTATTCAATCAAAATAAAAGGTTACTTGCCTAACCTTGGTCCACACCTAAGACATAATCGACATCATACTCTCTTGCATAGGAAAGAATTGTTGGGTATGTGTTATATTCTTTGCATGACTATCTCTAGTGTTTGCTACATTGCGCCAGGCGCGAGGGGGGGTTTGAGGGGGCCGCTAGGGCCCCCTTCGAGGGTTCAGGGCAGTGCCCCCGAGAAATTTTATTTTCCTCGAGAAACATGTCGTATTTTTTTCCTTGTTTTTCGTGTCGCCTTGACTTTCGTGTCCATTGTTGGGTGATTTTTTGGCACATAGTTTTTGCCGATGGTTTTCTATTTCTGGTTAAGGAATTAGGGTAGTTGACTAATCCAGGTCATTAGGTTAGGGTTTTGGATGCCGCTGGCTCCTATATGTATATTGGATTGTAAACATTGTATCACAATGAATGAATATAGAATATGTTGGTTTTCCCGGTTGGGGTTTCAGGGGAAAAATCTTTGTGTAATGTGTGTATTTTCCATTATATCCTTTTTGTTCTTTTATTGAAAATTTGTTTGCAGTGAAATATTGTACTAGGTTAAAATCTGCATTTGGTATCAGAGCTTTGTTGGCTTCAGGGGGATGCCTTTGTGGTCAAGGGTTTGGCTCAGGACTGTGATAAGCCTTGTTACAGTGGGAGATCTGTGGTATTGATTTTTTAGGTGAAAAGAAATGGCGAGCAATTTGAAAATGGAGTTTGAGAAGTTTAACGGGAAAAGTTTTGAGCTGTGGAAGATCAATATGGAAGATCTGTTGGTGGACAAATATCAGTGGATTGCGGAGGATCCATGTACTACATCTACAAAAACTTCAGCAGATGACTGGAAAAAGTTGGATCAGAAGGCGAAGAGCACAATCCGACTGTGTCTCTCAGATTCAGTATTACTGAATGTGTCAGAGGAAGCTACAGCCAAATATTTATAGCATAAGTTGGGGAAGTTGTATCAGTCTAAGTCCCTAGTAAATAAACTATTCTTGAGAAATAAGTTGTATAACTTGAGGATGAGATATGAAGACTTGGTGGCAGAGAATTTGAACGCCTTCAATACTGTGGTAAGTCAGTTAGTATCTATTGAGATTAAAATTTCAGATGAAGATAAGTATATCAATTTACTGTGCTCTTTACCAGACTCGTGGGATAGTTTGGTTGTGGCCATAGGTAGTAATACAACTACCTTGAAGTTTGATGAAGTAGTATCATCCTTGTTGTTGGAGGAGATGAGACGAAAGAACATGGAAGGAGAGAGAAGAGATGCATTATTTGCAAGAGGACGATCCCAAGAAAGAAATAGATCTAAGTTCTCAAGTGGGAGATCTAAGTCTATTGTATATTTTATGTTCTTTTATTGAAAATTTGTTTGTAGTGAAATATTGCACAAGGTTAAAATCTACATTTGGTATCAGAGATTTGTTGGTTTCAGGGGGGCGCCTTTGTGGTCAAGGGTTTGACTCGGGACTGTGATAAGCCTTGTTATAGTGGGAGATCTGTGGTATTGTTTTTTTTTGTGAAAAGAAATGGCGAGCAATTTGAAAATGGAGATCGAGAAGTTTAATGGGCAAAGTTTTGAGTTGTGGAAGCTCAAGATGGAAGATTTGTTGGTGGATAGATATCAGTGGATCACGGTGGATCCAAGTACTACACCTACAAGAAATTCAGTAGATGACTCGAAAAATTTGGATCGAAAGGCGAAGAGAACAATCCGACTGTGTCTTTCAGATTCAGTATTACTGAATGTGTCAGAGGAAGCTACAACCAAACATTTATATCATAAGTTGGGGAAGTTGTATCCGTCTAAGTCAATAGTAAATAAACTATTCTTGAGAAATAAGTTGTATAACCTGAAGATGAGAGATGGAGACTCGGTGGCAAATCATTTGAACTCCTTCAATACTGTGGTAATTCAGTTAGTATCTGTTGAGATTAAAATTTCAGATGAAGATAAGTGTATCAATTTACTATGCTCTTTACCAGACTTGTGGGATAGTTTGGTTGTGGCCATAGGTAGTAATACAACTGCCTTGAAGTTTGATGAAGTGGTCTCATCCTTGTTATCAGAGGAGATGAGACGAAAGAACATGGAAGGACAGAGTAAAGATGCATTATTTTCAAGAGGACAATCCCATGAAAGAAATAGATCTAAGTTCTCAAGTGGGAGATCTAAGTCTAAGGGAAGATCTAAGTATCCCGAAAAATTTGCAAATGTATGTTGGAGTTGTGGAAAAGAAGAGCACTACAAGAAGTAGTGTAGATCCAAAGTTGAGAAAAAAAAGGGATTTGAAGAATCTCCTTCTACAAAAGAAAAGACCTCCAAGGAATAAGGAGGGAATGTGTACTTGGATTCTTCAAGAACACATGCAGATCATGAGGCATGGTTGGTTGACTCAGGTGCATCCTTTCATACGACTCCCCACAAGGAGTGGTTATGTGAATATGAAAGGTATGATGGAGGTAATGATTTCCTAGGTGATGACTCGACAACCATAATCATAGGTTGAGGAAAAGTCAAGTTGAGGCTCATAGATGGAAGGATTAGAACACTACCTGGTGTTATGCACATCCCAATATTGGCCAAAAATTTGATTTTTGTAAGCAAAATGGACGATGTAGGGGTAAAATCAATATTTGAAAAGGAAACCTGCAAGATGGTTCGAGGAGAAATGGTGCTATTGAAGGGAGTTTGGTTTGGAACTATGTATAAGATGCAAGGAATCACTATTAGTGATGGGTGTAATAGTTCCATTGTTCCTGATATTGGAGTTGAAGAAGAAAGAACTCCTACAATCTCTGGAGAAAAGGTTATGCTTTGGCATCAAAGACCGAGGCATATTGGAGAGAAGGGTCTTTGACTACTACGCGGTAAAGGTATGGTTGAAGGTATGTCTAACTGCTCTCTCGATTTTGGTTTCTTTGAACATTGTGTATATGGGAAGTAGAATCAGGTAAGATTCCCCTCTGGTGCAACAAGGGCAGAAGGAATTTTACAACTAGTTCACAGTGATGTGTTTGGACCTGTGTCAGTTCCATCATTGGGAAAATCTGTGTACTGTGTCTTATTTATAGATGAATTCTCGAGGAATACTTGGATATATTTCCTCAGGAAGAAATATGAAGTCTTTGACAGGTTTAAAGAGTTTAAGGCTCTTGTTGATAATCAAATAGAGAAAATAATTAAGGTGTCAAGGATAGATAATGGCAGAGAGTTCCGCGGGAATGAATTTGAAGAATTTTGTAAGAAGTGCGGTATAGCAAGGCAAAATAATACTCCATATACAACTCAACAAAATGGAGTTGCAGAAATGATGAACAAGATGTTGATGGAAAAAGCAAGGTACATGCCCAGTGGTGTCGGGTTAGGGTAAGAATTATGGCCAGAGGCAGTGGGTATTGTATGTTATCTGATCAATAGATCACCCTCATCAACGTTGGATGAAAAGACTCCACAAGAGGTATGGACTAGTAAGAAACCTTCTCTCACACATATCAAGGTATTTGGATGTGAGCCCTATGTTCATGTTCCAAAGGAAAACACGAGTAAGCTAGACAACAAGGTTGAAAAGTGTATCTTTATTAGGTATAAAGATGGTCTCAAAGGTTATAAGTTTTGGAACCCATGAACTAAGAAGGTTGTGTATAGTTGAGATGTGGTATTTATAGAAATGAAGGATGTTGTTAAACATGAAGTCCTACCAAGTAAGGATGAATAAGAGAAAATAGAGTTTGATTTAAAGGATGATGAATCAAACTCTACAAAAGAACAAGAATCAGAAGAAGAAGATCCTCATGCTCCAGTATTGAGGAGATCGTTTCGAGAAAGAAGGATACCGGAAAGGCATACTCCATCTGATTTCTGTTCAAATTTTTCTTTGTCTATTACTGATGATGATCCTAGAACTGTCGGGGAGGAAATGGATTCAAAGGATGGAAAACACTGGAAAAATGCCATGGATGAAGAAATGGAAGCCTTGGATAAGAATGAGGCTTGGGATCTAGTGGAGTTGTTGATTGGAAGAAAGCCCATTGGAAGTGAATGGGTATTTAAAAAAATTTGAATGCAGAAGGCAAAGTGGAGAAATAGAAAGTTCGGTTAGTAGCAAAGGGTTATTCCCGGGTTGAGGGAATTGATTTTGGTGAGATTTTTTCTCCTGTTGCCAAGTTAACTTCTATAATATTTTTGTTATCTTTTGCTGCTGCATTTGATTTTGAAGTAGAACAAATGGATGTGCATTCCTACATGGGGATCTATAAGAATAAATCTATATGAATCAACCAGAAGGATTTGTTGTTAAGGGAAAGAAGGAGCTGATATGCAAGATGAAAACGTCCCTGTATGGTTTAAAACAATCACCAAGGATGTAGTATAAAAAAATTGATACTTATATGCTGGGAATTGGCTTCACAAGAAGAAAAGGGGATCATTGTGCGTATTTTAAATTAATTGGTGATCATTTGATTTATTTGGTCTTGTATGTGGATGACATGTTGCTGATAGGAAACAACAAGGATATTATCCAAGATGTGAAAACTCAATTTTCCTCTAAATTTTGCATGAAGGAACTCGATGCTGCAAATTTCATTTTGGTCATGGAAATTAAGAGAGATCGGAAAAAGAGGAAACTCTGGTTAAATCAGAGAAAATATGTCAAGACAATATTGTAGAGGTTTAATATGCATGAATGTAAATCGGTCAAGGTCTCTATTCTTGTTGGTGTAAATTTATGTGTGGATCAGTGTCCTGAGACACAGGAAGAGGAGGAGGACATGCCTTGTGTTCCATATGCGAGTGAAGTTGGCAGTTTGATGTATGCAATGGTATATACTAGACCAGACATTGCACATGCAGTGGGAGTTTTGAGCAGGTATATGTCAAAACTAGGGAAGGAGCATTGGACAACAGTAAAAAGGGTTTTCAGGTATTTGTGTGGCACTGCTAGCTATGGATTGTGCTACCAAGGAAGACCAGGATTGGACAAAGTGTTGGACATACATGGCTTTGTGGATGCATATTGGGTTGGAGATCTAGATCGTAGGAGATATACAAGTGGGTATGTGTTTAACCTGTTTGGAGGAACAATTTGTTGGATGAGCAAAAGACATGATGTAGTAGCACTTTCAACTACAAAAGTTGAATATGGCATCCACCCATGCAAGTAAGGAAGCAATATGGTTACAAAGATTGTGTTTGGGTATTAGGTTGGTACAACACACTGTAAGGATAGATTGTGATAATCATAGTGCAATTTTTCTAGCGAAGAACCCGACTTATCATTCAAAGACAAAGCATATTGATATTCAATATCACTTTGTGAGAGACATGGTTGAAGAACAGAAAGTGTTGTTGATGAAGGTGGACATTTCGAAGAATGTTGCAGATTCATTAACAAAATATGTGAGCATTGAGAAATTCTCTTGGTGTAGAGGATCCATGGGCATTGCTTCCCTGGATTGTTGATAATGTAACCTTGTAACCCCCTGTATGCAAATGAAACAACAAGTGGGAGAATGTTGGGTATGTGTTATATTATTTGCATGAATAACTCTGGTGTTTGCTACGTTGTGCGAGGGGGGGTTAGGCCCCCCCTTCAGGGGTTGCAGATTTTTTTTTGCCTCGAGAAACGTTTCACATTTTTTGCCTCATTTTCGTGTTGCCTCGATTTTCGTGTCCATTGTTGGGCAGTTTTTCGGCACATAGTTTTTGCCAATGGTTTTCTACTCCCGGTTAAGGAATTAGGGTTGTTGACTGATCTAGGTCATTGGGTTAGGGTTTTGGATGCCATTGGCTCCTATATGTATATTGTATTGTAAACAATGTATCACAATGAATGAATATAGAATATGTTGGTTTTCTCGGTTTGGGTTTCCAGGGAAAAAATCTCGGTGTAATGTGTTTATTTTCCATTATATATTTTATGTTCTTTTATTGGAAATATGTTTGCAATAAAATATTGTACAAGGTTAAAATCTACAAGAACAACCATGTAGCCAAATCGACTTACATATGCATGACTAACAACATGTACCTACACATGTATTAACCAACATACGTATATTGCAACATTCTTGCATTCTTGCATTATCCTTTTCGACCTTACAACACACCTCTTTACAGGCTTTACAACAGACAAAACCCTAAATATTGGTGCTAAAAAATGTTTACAGATCCATGCATATCATTGACTACAAATCCCACAAATCTCGGGATTTTGTTACAGTCGATTCCAAGTCGGTTTTACCAGTCGACCTTCATTCGGTCTCTAGTCGGTCATCTCATTCCTGCAGTTCGACCTCTTGTCGGTTGACTTGCCATCGATATCTTCGACTTCGAATTTACCTGGTTGACTCCCTCGACCTTCGACTTGCTGTCAATGTTGTCGATCTACCTCAACTTCGATCGTCGGTCGATTCACCTCGACTAGACTTTCACTGCAAATAATATAACAACCCAGCATTCTCCCACTTGTTGTCTTCTTTGTTGAAACAATAAATTATTGAACTTTGGTTCACAGACCCAGGAAAACAATGTCCATTGCCTCTCTGCACCAAGAGAACTTCACAGTACTTACATACTTGGTCAACGAGTCTACTATGTTTTCCACCTTGTCTACTTTCTCCAGTAGCACCTTGTTACTTTCCACCATATCTCTTACGAAATGGTATTGTACATCAATGTGCTTAGTCTTTGAATGATAAGCAGGGTTCTTTGCTAGAAATATTGTGCTTTGACTGTCTCAACTCACCTTCATAGCTCTCTGTCCAAACCCGATTCTTGAACACAACCTTTGAAGCCATATTGTTTCCTTGCTTCCATGTATTCAGGTTCTATTGTTGACAAGGCTACGACCGCTTGTCGCTTACTCATCCAACTTATTGCTTCACCGAACATCTTGAAGACATATCCGTTGGTCGACCTTCGTCGATCCAGATCTCCAACCCAGTCGGCATCGACAAAGCCATGTACATTTACTTTACCACTGTCACCTCCAAGTCTTCCTTGGTAGCATATAGCATAATCCTTGGTAGCATATAGCGAACGAAATGCAAAGACATCTGAGGGGAGGCGATGAGCCCCACCAAAGGCCAAGTCCATGGATGAACAACAAAGAGGTAGGGGTTATAGTTTTAGGAGCTAGCTTGCTTAGCCAGGAGTTCTCGAATGACATAAAAACTGGCTTGTTTATCCATATTGAAAAGCAAAATTTTCATTAATACAAATATTCTAGAGTTTTGTGAAATTTTAAATCATTAAAAAAGAAATTAGACAATATATTTCATACAGCCTGAGTGGGCCTAGTGGTTAAGAACATGTGTTTTCTCCTAATAGGTCACAAGTTCAAATCCAGAGGGGGGTAGGGTATGTATACCTCCGTAGACTTTACCAGTCAAATCGATGGGCGGAGGGGGTCTCTTGTCCCACAAACAAGGGGGTCTCATACATTAGTTTGATGTCTAGCTTGACCGTAACCTTAAAAATAGATTATTATTATTATTATTATTATTGAAGTTTTTATTATAATAAAATTATTAAAAAAAATATTATTAAATTAAATATATTTAATTATTTTACAACACAAACACCTTTCCTTTTGAACATATTTTTACTTTTAACCTTATTCAAAATTAAAAACTCCAACCCCAAAAAAAACTCTCTATAGCCACTTATCCCACATGTGTTCAGCGCTGTGAAAGGCCATGGTACATTCCAGTGTGGGTTATTAAACTCCAAAACTAATTCCCTTTACATCCAAATTCCTTTGCGTGGTCAGATTGCGTGTTCAATGATGATAGTTAATGATTTGTTTATAATGTTGTGGTAGACTAACGAGGTATACGATAAAAGATATTCGCGACGAACTTTTTAATAATTATTATGTTGTAATTTTATCGAAAAATTTTGGTGGTTAGTGATTTTAGAGTAGTTTAAATGTTTGAGTTTTTATGGTAATTTTATCAATTTTTATAGAAATTTTATAAAAAAATTATTGAAATTTTATATTTGAGTGATTGATTCTATATAATTCTAATGTTTTGAAGGTTTTTCAGGATACTGAATTTATTTATGCATTCAAAAATGTGATTTAAACAACAACAAAAAAAAATGATTTATTTCATCCAATTCAAAACAAAACCGTGACTTTATCGTGATCATTTTTCCATTCAAAATTTCACCTTCTCACCAAAATTTCCGCATATTAAATGTAACCATGAAAAATGAGTTCTGGATATCATTTCTCAAACACCGATCCGAAAACACAACATATTAATTGGAACCATGAAAAGGGGCTTACAAAATGTATTTAGAATATTTCAAACACCGATGAGGAATGTGAGTAACAATTTAATGGAGTTCGAGTAATTTTCTAAAATTTTAGATTAATTTTATTAAATACAATAACTTTTTGTTAATTTTCAAAAAATTTAGATTTATTCAATTACACAATAACTTTAACTAATTTTCAAAATGTTTAGGTTAATTCAGTTACAAACAACTTCGAACCATCTTTTTGATTTACTTATTTTATTTCATCGAATTTCAATGAAAGTAAATTTTCGAGAATGATTTTAAATTATGTTTATAAAACATGTCAACATGTCCGAGTGGTTAAGGAGATAGACTCGAAATCTATTGGGCTTTGCCTGCGCAGGTTCGAATCCTGCTGTTGACGTTTTTTAAATTTGCCGAGTTATTTCTATAAAAGACCTATAGAGTAAATATGGTCAATTTTACTTTGCAAATACATTTCCTTCCAGACTTTACATACTCCATTGTTATTCAAACACTACATACCCTTTTAATTTGATTTTTGCTAAATAAATACTTTATATCTCAATACTCATTACTTCTCCTTTCTATTTATTATGTACTCAATTTTTCATCCGTTACCACAACATGGTTTAATCCACAATGACCCAAAGTGTTAATGCACAAGTTTTTATTTGTGAATTCCTTCGAGCTACTATATATTCATTGATTAGATTTTATACTTAATTCCTTCTATCTATTACGTTCTCGGTGACTACAAGTTGGTTCGTTGTCTCCATTATACTTGAAGTTACTCAAGTTTGTCCTGAAAGCATGAGGAAGAAAAATAGAATGAATAATCTTTTTATAATTATTGTTCATTAGATAAGATTAAGGACACTAGGCAATATGATGTTTGAAGCCTTGAACAATACTGGTGCATTGAAAACCACTTTATCAATGTAGGATAGATATAGTATTACGTTGTTATTTTGTCCATGAAGAAGTTGAGCATGTTCTAAATTATTGTCATGCCAAAGCATGTGGTGGTCATTTTTTTGGTCTTTCCACTTTGTGTGCAATATACTTTTGGCCTACAATCTTTAAGTATTGTATCACTGCAGTTCATAAGTGTCACCCTTGTCAAGTCTTTACTTAGAAAATGCGTTCACATCCTACTCCACTTCACCCTGTGGTTGCTATTGGACCCTTTGCAAAGTGGGGAATGATTTCACGACTTGTAATCCTTTCTCGACTAATGGCCATGGTTACATCATCGTGGTTGTTGACTACTTCACTAAGTGGGTCGAGGCTATGTCTACGTATTCCAATGATGGAACCATAACAACATTTTTTCGTATTCAATCACATCATCGCTAGGTTTGGGGTGCAATCGTTGTTATGGATCACGGGTCACATTTTTGTAATAAAATAATGATCGAACTAGCTGCCATGCTGGGTTTTCGGCATGAGAACTCAATGCCTTATTATTCTCAAGCTAACTGTCAAGTAGAAGCTATTAATAATGTTTTGAAGACAATGATTCAAAGAATGGTTGGGGAACACAAAACAAACTGACACCTTATGCCATTTTTGACATTATGGGCATATCGAACCTCAGTGGAAACTACCACTGGTTTTACACCATTTCAGCTTGTCTATGGGGTAAAGGAAGTATTGCCTATTGAATGCAAAATCCCTTTTGTTAAAACTAGCCATATATCGCTATTCCCAATATTTTAAATGTTAACATATCCAAAGTTTTTATCATCTACAGTCTTTTTGAATTTTTATTATTTTTATTTAAATGTTTAGATATCCAAAGTTTTGAGCATCGACAATCAGTTTTTTATTAGTTGACTTCATATTAGTTTGTCTTTTGACTATAATTTTTTTGCATAGTCTCTATTGTTCGAACTATTATTATCATTTTTATTTATTATTATTATTATTATTAAGTACTTGAAGAGGCATTTTTATTATTATTACGTACGTAAACGTGCTTGCCACATTGCATTCTTTTTTAAATGTTTACATAGTGTGAGGCCCTTGAACGATACTGACAGCCTTAAATGTTTACCTAACAGACCTCACAACATTAAATGTTTACTTAACAGGCGTGTTACAATACATTTTCGTCCAATTTTTGGATACAATCTTGTCTGCAGTGAATTTGGACAATATTGTTCTCCATCGACATTACTGGTTTACTAGTTGTTGCTTGCTCGTTGGTTCGCTGGATGCTGCTTATTGTTGGTTGATTCAACTTTGCAAGGTTGAGGTCTTGCAATTGTAGTTGGACCCCTTGGTGCTTGTTCACTAGTTTTTTGTTTGTTGCTTTCTCTTGTTTGCTTCAACTTTGCAAGGTTGAACTCATGCACCCATAGTTCGACCTGTTCTTGCACTTTGCAAGGTTGGTTTCCTACATCTGCATGTGGACATGTTGTTGCAGTTTGCAGGGTTGAGATTCTGCACCCGCAATTGGAACTGCGATTCTTTCGTTCCCCATTTACGTGTAAGTTTCAGTGCCATGGTTTCATTCCTATTTGTTGTTTGTTGCTTACTATTTGCAGTTTTCAAGTAAGAATTTTCAATACTAGGAATGCCTGAGTGGAAATCCTCTTGCAGAACATCCTTATATGTGATTACTGGGACCAGAGAAACAAGAGTGTATTGCCATATTGTTCTTGTTCTTGAACAAGAAAGCTTGTCGCATTTGAATGTCAATGCTGGACATAGAACCCACCTCTGTCGCAGCCATGATGGCATATAAAAAAGGAAATTGGATGTTTCTGCTCATATTTTTGTTCCTGAAAACCATACCTTTAGTGCATTTTTCCAGGTTGTCCCCTTCCAATCACATATGCCCACCTTCATGTCCTGGACATCATACCATAGCTCTTTGGAAAATGACAATGCAAAGGGGTTTGACAAACAAATTCAGAGTTTTCGTTGCGAAGCAAGCATCTACGAGGACCTTGCCATCCCTTCTTTGCAGGTTATTACAGGGAAATATTTTATTCTCTAAGGCAAAACCACATATAGTTGTTGGTTTTATGCTGGACTTTGGGTCTTCCAAAGCATCTTCCATCACCGTTTTTAGATCTGGACCTCGTCTTGTGGAAATGATTCTTTGTAATCTGAATGGGCAGTTCATTGATCTATCTCAGACTGAGTTTCCTAGTGCCCATTTTTAGAATATCTTCTTCATCTTGTAAGATAATTGAAACATCTTAGAATACCTTGTTTGTCTTGTAAGATAATTGAAACCTTAAGAAGTTGTGTTGTGTGTTGGTTCTGTTCCTGTGGTAAAAGTCTGTAATGTGTAGTTCTTCCGCTTTTGTTTATCCGACATACCATCTATATGAGTTTTCTGAGTGAGACACATCAACAAGTCGTTTCAGATCTGTTTAGTGTTGATTTGGGAAGTGTGGGCATGAAAATAAATGGTGAATAGGACTATAAAGCTATATACAATGGCTACCGAAGTGCTTATAGGATGCGCACCTAGAATAAGTTCAAAACTGATATGTCTTAAATACTCAGTCTTTGTGCTAAGAAAAATTATAGTGTTATTTGATTTGCATTATCTCTTCTATATGGTTCAAAGCTCACTATAGCTTTGTTTATTTGTCATATTCTATAGCAACCACAAAGCATTGAATTTGACACGAAGAAGGTTGAAGGATACATAGCGGAATTGGTATGCAGTTCTGAACTTATCATTTTTTTTTCTTTTCTATTTGCATATTATCTAGACATAGCTAAGAAACATCTTGAAAATCACAACTTAAAAGATGAATCAAGTATAGATGTTTAGTGCTATGAAATAGATACAAACTCCATTTTACATGACAACATCGACCAGGTATTGCATAACAATGGGATTTTTAGATTAGATGCATTCTCATATACTGTGGGAGATTGCATCTTCGATGTATCTCAAGTTCTATTGCATTTTCATTATTCCTCGATTGAGCTGCGCAATGCATTGATAGATCATTTCTTGACCTGTTTAAAAAATGGTGATGTTGAGGCATTAGGGTCGTATCAATACGAATTGGCATCTAATTTTCTTTGCCAATTGCATGGAATACATGATGTCGGTATGCATTTTTCAAATATGCGTTTGTATGCATATGCAACTCTTCCTGCACATGAGAGGGGACTTTGGGGAGACACATTTTGTATATGGTGGCTGTCCAAGTGGTTGAATATATCAATTGGAATTTGGTCATTAACAAGAAAAAGAAGATATCTACTATTCAACAAAACTGCATCTAGGGATCCATATTGCCTCTTGTTCCATGCTGCCAATCCTCTAAGTGGTCATTATGAACCACTAATATATAGAAAATTATCCATATGCAATCTTGGAGGACCTGATATTTACTTGTCCCTCACCTGCAAAGACCTTCAATCGCATTGGAAACGAATTATGCATCATATACACTCCCATGGATTGCACATAACAACAAATTTTGCATCTAGTTGTGGAGATAGTCTGTTCAATGCAATTTTCTATTTGATAGAAACAGAGTTTGATGTGCACTCACTGCGACTTTATATTGTGAAATCCTCTTGCAATACAATTATTGGTGCCAGTCAACAGGTATTTAACTACTTTCATCAACACCTTTTACCATATCTCCTAGAAAGTATGCCGATAATTGGAAGTTGGCAACACTACCTTGTAAACATGGCAATGTCATATGAGAAAGGAAATGTAGAGGGTGGCACATTCTGTTTGCAATGGATATCTATCATATTCAGAGTAAATATCTAGGTTTGGTCAACCCTATCAGATGGTACTGTCCACTCCTACTGTATTGATTCAAACTATGATCGAACAATTGACATCATATCGTTGAAAATAGATACGTCACACATCCATTATAAACCTTTGATAAGAAATAGTTATAGTTCAATATCCACTGTCCATGCCACCCAAACCACATCGAATCTGCATAAGCGTCACATGCTGTCTAATTAGGATTTGTTCATTAGATAAGATTAAGGACACTAGGCAATATGATGTTTGAAGCCTTGAACAATACTGGTGCATTGAAAAACACTTTATCAATGTAGGGTAGATATAGTATTACGTTGTTATTTTGTCCATGAAGAAGTTGAGCATGTTCTAAATTATTGTCATGCCGAAGCATGTGGTGATCATCTTTTTGGTCTTTCCACTTTGTGTGAAATATACTTTTGGCCTACAATATTTAAATATTGTATCACTGCGGTTCATAAGTGTCACCCTTGTCAAGTCTTTACTTAGAAAATGCATTCACATCCTACTCCACTTCACCTTGTGGTTGCTATTGGACCCTTTGCAAAGTGGGGAATGATTTCATGACTTGTAATCCTTTCTCAACTAATGGCCATGGTTACATCATCGTGGTTGTTGACTACTTCACTAAGTGGGTCGAGGCTATGTCTATGTATTCCAATGATGGAACCATAACAACATTTTTTCGTATTCAATCACATCATCACTAGGTTTGGGGTGCACTTGTTGTTATGGATCAGGGGTCACATTTTTGTAATAAAATAATGATCGAACTAACTGCCATGTTGGGTTTTCAGCATGAGAACTCAACGCCTTATTATTCTCAAGCTAACTGTCAAGTAGAAGTTATTAATAATGTTTTGAAGACAATGATTCAAAGAATGGTTGGGGAACACAAAACAAACTGGCACCTTATGCCATTTTTGACATTGTGGGCATATCGAACCTCAGTGGAAACTACCACTGGTTTTACACCATTTCAGCTTGTCTATGGGGTAAAGGAAGTATTGCCTATTGAACGCAAAATCCCTTTTGTTAAAACAAGCCATATGTCGCTATTCCCAATATTTTAAATGTTAACATATCCAAAGTTTTTATCATCTACAGTCTTTTTGAATTTTTATTATTTTTATTTAAATGTTTAGATATCCAAAGTTTTGAGCATCGACAATCAGTTTTTTATTAGTTGACTTCATATTAGTTTGTGTTTTGACTATAATTTTTTTGCATAGTCTCTATTGTTCGAACTATTATTATCATTTTTATTTATTATTATTATTATTATTATTTTTTTTACAGAAATGGTTATGGAATATATTAATGGGGTGGTCTAGCCACAGAATCGATTACAAAATGGCCTCGAATTTCTTCGGGCCTGTCTTTCTGATCCACTCTACTTCTATAGCTATAGACTTTTGAACTGAACTAGATCCTGTACGCCTTCTAAAAGAACTGGTATAAAGTTAATTGCCGAAACTCCAGTCACTGTTTCATCATATGTCTCAGCACTGTTTCAGCATATGACTCAGCACTATTTCAACAATTACATCGGTGTTTCAGCATATGCTCCAACACTGTTTCAGCTTATGTTCCAGCACTGTGTTTTAGCATTATTTCAGTGACCCGATTCGACTGCGGGTCATTACATCCTTTCTGACTTGAATTTTTTTTTGTTTTTTCCTTTTTTGCACGGTCTGCCATTCTTTGCTTTGATGAGAGTGGCTTTCCTTTGGACGTGGAGGGCCTTCTTCATCAGTTGAGTCAGGGACTTCTTCATCTGCTAAGTCGGCCTAGCTTAAGACCTGGAGTTCGAGCTGAGAAATGCCTGGCATTATGATTGGATCAGTTTCTGCCTGGGCATTCCCCTTGGGCTCTTTAGGGGAAGGAGGCTTTGGCTCTTGCATAGAGGAGACTTGTTCCGTTTTCTGTGGAACAATATCTGAATCTTCCTCGCTTGAGGTATCATTAGCCGGTTCTATGCTTTGGTGCTCAGGAAGAGCTCCGACCCACCATGTAGCTTTGCATTGATTCTTGGGGTTTCTATTTTTCTCAGGGAGCTTCTAACAATTGATGGCTAAGTGCCCTGTTTCAAAACAATTTTTGCACCTAAACTGCAGATTCTCGTAGTCTAGTTTCTACGTCCAGGAATAATTCTTCCCTTGAAGAGTGATTTGCGCTGGGAATCCTTTACTGAAATCCATCTCTACACAGATCCGAGCATAGGTAGTGAAGCCACATTTGGTTTCCGGACTGCTGCTATGAAACTTGCCAAGAGCGTTTCCAATATGGCTAAGAGAAGAATCCACCCAAAAATGAAAAGGCAGACCAGGGAGCCTTACCCACACGGGGGCCGTAGGGATGGAAGCTGAGGAGGGGTCGAAGGAAGGGGTCCAGAGCTACAGAGACAGACCCGACCTGCCCCAGAAATAGGGCCCAGAACTGAAGATCAAATTTCTATCCTTAGCGGAGGCAAAAATAACTACGAAGAAACCTTTAACACAGGGGTGAACGTGAGCTTCGCAGTCGAGGAGGGGAGTCCATTCTGAAGCAATCCAAGAATGCAGATCCTCCAGGCGAGGCCAGTAGCCGTTAAACCTGCAAAACAGAGCATTAGATCTAAAAAAAACCTCGCGGTCCACCGCTTCCTGAGGTACAGGGATCACTGGATCCAGAGCTTCACGGACCGCAGGAAAAAAGCCAGAGGAGCGGCCTTGGACCACGTCCTTGAAGGAGGTCGGAGCTGGTATAAACGGGGCAACTGAGGACGCACCTGTCGCTCCTTCCGGACGATGCGGCTGAGCAAAGGAGGGAGGGGAGCTGGAGGGGTCGCCCGGGCGTCGAACAAAGGAACGTCTAGGGGGCGAGCTCGGGTGGGGGCCGAGCTCTCGCGAAGAAGCGTGCGGAGCTGTAGAGGAGGCCACCGCCATCTCTAGGGTTTTTAAGATAAAATTTATTATTATTATTATTAAGTACTTGAAGAGCCATTTTTATTATTATTACATACGTAAACATGCCTGCCACACTGCATTATTTTTTAAATGTTTGCATAGTGCAAGGCCCTTGAACGATACTGACAACCTTAAATGTTTACCTAACAGACCTCACAACATTAAATGTTTACTTAATAGGCGTGTTACAATACATTTTCGTCCAATTTTTGGATACAATATTGTCTGCAGTGAATTTGGACAATATTGTTCTCCATCGACATTACTGGTTTACTAGTTGTTGCTTGCTCGTTGGTTCACTGGATGCTGCTTATTGTTGGTTGATTCAACTTTGCAAGGTTGAGGTCTTGTAGTTGTAGTTGGACCTCTTGGTGCTTGTTCATTGTTTTTTTGTTTGTTGCTTGCTCTTGTTTGCTTCAACTTTGCAAGGTTGAACTCATGAACCCATAGTTTGACCTGTTCTTGCACTTTGCAAGGTTGGTTTCCTGCATCCGCATGTGGACATCTTGTTGCAGTTTGCAGGGTTGAGATTCTACACCCGCAATTGGAACTGCGATTCTTTCGTTCCCCATTTACGTGTAAGTTTCAGTGCGATGGTTTCATTCCTATTCGTTGTTTGTTGCTTACTATTTGCAGTTTTCAAGTAACAATTTTCAATACTAGGAATGCCTGAGTGGAAATCCTCTTGCAGAACATCCTTATATGTGACTATTGGGACCAGAGAAACAAGAGTGTATTTCTATATTGTTCTTGTTCTTGAAAAAGAAAGCTTGTCACATTTGAATGTCAATGCTGGACACATAACCCACCTCTGTCGCAGCCATGTTGACATATAAAAAAGGAAATTGGATGTTCTGCTCATATTTTTGTTCTTGAAAACCATACCTTTAGTGCATTTTTCCAGGTTGTCCCCTTCTAATCACATATGCCCACCTTCATGTCCTGGACATCATACCATAGCTCTTTGGAAAATGACAATTCAAAGGGGTTTGGAAAACAAATTTAGAGTTTTCGTTGCAGAGCAAGCATCTACGAGGACCTTGCCATCCCTTCTTTGCAGGTTATTACAGGGCAAGATTTTATTCTTTGAGGCAAAGCCACATATAGTTGTTGGTTTTATGCTGGACTTTGGGTCTTCCAAAGCATCTTCCGTCACCATTTTCAGATCTGGACCTCGTCTTGTGGAAATGATTCTTTGTAATCTGAATGGGCAATTCATTGATCTATCTTAGACTGAGTTTCCCAGTGCCCAGTTTTAGAATATCTTCTTTATCTTGTAAGATAATTGAAACATATTGGAATACCTTGTTTGTCTTGTAATATAATTGAAACCTTAAGAAGTTGTGTTGTGTGTTGGTTCTGTTCTTGTGGTAAAAGTCTGTAACGCCTAGTTCTTCCGCTTTTGTTTATCCGACATACCATCTATATGAGTTTTCTGAGTGAGACACATCAACAAGTCGTTTCATATTTGTTTAGTGTTGATTTGGGAAGTATGGGCATGAAAATAAATGGTGAATGGGACTACAAAGCTATATACAATGGCTACCGAAGTGCTTATAGGATGCACACCTAAAATAAGTTAAAAAATGATATGTCTTAAATACTCAGTCTTTGTGCTGAGAAAATTTATAGTGTTATTTGATTTGCATTATCTCTTCTATATGGTTCAGAGCTCACTATAGCTTTGTTTGTTTGCCATATTTTATAGCAACCACATAGCATTGAATTTGACATGAAGAAGGTTGAAGGATACATAGCGGAATTGGTATGCAGTTCCAAACTTATCATTTTTTCTTTTCTTTTCTATTTGCATATTATCTAGACATAGCTAAGAAACATCTTGAAAATCACAACTTAAAAGATGAATCAAGTAATAGATGTTTAGTGCTATGAAATAGATATAGACTCCATTTTACATGACAACATCAACCAGGTATTGCATAACAATGGGATTTTTAGATTAGATGCATTCTTGTATACTGTGGGAGATTGCATCTTCGATGCATCTCAAGTTATATTGCATTTCCGTTACTCCTCGATCGAACTGTGCAATGCATTGATAGATCATTTCTTGACCTATTTAAAAAATGGTGATGTTGAGGCATTAGAGTCGTATCAATACGAATTGGCATCTGATTTTCTTTTCCAATTGCATGGAATACATGATGTCGGTATGTATTTTTCAAATATGCGTTTGTATGCATCTGCAACTCTTCCTGCACATGAGAGGGGACTTTGGGGAGACACATTTTGTATACAGTGGCTGTCCAAGTGGTTGAATATATCAATTGGAATTTGGTCATTAACAAGAACTATTCAACAAAACTGCATCTAGGGATCCATATTGCATCTTGTTCCATGATGCCAATCCTCTAAGTGGTCATTATGAACCACTAATCTATAGAAAATTATCCATATGCAATCTTGGAGGACCTGATATTTACTTGTCCCTCACCTGCAAAGACCTTCAATTGCATTGGAAACGAATTATGCATCATATACACTCCCATGGATTGCACATAACAACAAATTTTGCATCTAGTTGTGGAGATAGTCTATTCAATGCAATTTGCTATTTGATAGAAACATAGTTTGATGTGCACTCACTGCGACTTTACACTGTGAAATCCTTTTGCAATGCAATTATTGGTGCCAGTCAACATGCATTTAACTACTTTCATCAACACCTTTTACCATATCTCCTAGAAAGTATGCTGATAATTGGAAGTTGGCAACAATACCTTGTAAACATGGCAATGTCATATGAGAAAGGAAATGTAGAGGGTGGCACATTCTGTTTGCAATGGATATATATCATATTCAAAGTAAATATCCGGGTCTGGTCAACCCTATCAGATGGTGCTGTCCACTCCTACTGTATTGATTCAAACTACGATCGAACAATTGACATCATATCGTTGAAAACAGATACGTCACACATCCATTATAAACCTTTGATAAGAAATAGTTACAGTTCAATATCCACTGTCCATGCCACCCAAACCACATTGAATCTGCATAAACGTCACATGCTATCTAATTAGGATGAAACTCATCCCAATTGCCATCAGGTCATATAGAGCTTAAACAAAAAATGTAGAATAACCTATCACAACTTGACAAAGGTCATACGTGAGAGAAAAAAATACATTGGTACACTTCCTTCTATACCTCTGGGTTGTAGAACCGGTCATCATGAGGTGAAAGGGAGCTCGGCCAAGAAACATAAACTCAAATATCACAACCTAAAAAATATTGTGCGTGCACAACACAATCACATTTTCACACTTTCTGCTGAACACAAACATCACATGTCCAATGAAAAAGAACATCATCGTTTGCACCATCGAGATGGTGAGGAGGCAATGCTCATAAAAAATGTTGATTCCACCTTCAACATGGCTTGTCAACAAGTGAAACTAGTTTCCAGTGGCAACCATAAGTTAACCTACCACATGTTGAAAAAACATATACGTGAGAGAAACAGGTGCATCTACATATCCCACAATGTTCATGATAATGACCGAGAGGAAAAAATCACATATCATGACCTAGATCCAACACCATGCATTGCTTGCGGTGAAAATCAACAAACACTTACTACGCATGCTTGTCTAGGGAAGAAAGATGCAAAACAAATCTATATGAAAAAAAATTAAAGACACTCCTTCCATTACATGTGCGATTTGCAAGCAATTGAATTTCACAAAAAACACTAAGTCTTTCATCCCTGACTTGCAAAAAGAATACCCCGGCTTGACACTAAAGGATAGAACATTTTCCAGTGGCAATATTTGTCTTCCATGCAAACGATCACTTGAAAATGGAAAATTGCCAAACTTTGCAACGCCTGACCAAATAATATGTAACACACCACTACCAGATGTAAGTACACTTACAAAACTTGAAAAGAGACTTGTGTCTCTATGAATTGCATTGCACAAATCCGACCCTGGGGCTATAAACGACCCCAAATGGGCTTAACAGGGTCAATAATTAATGCGCCTGTCCAACTAGATGTTGTGCAAAAAATCCCTGCCACAATTCATTAGCGATACAATGACAATTGATGTAGCTCTCAAAAGATGTTTGCAATACAAGAATGCATACCAGACAAGTAAAGTGCTTGTGCACATTGTCATGAAAGAATTAAAACAATTGTGTTCCAGGGCCCTGTACAAATCACAAAACATCTGTATAAATGATAACTAGAACAATGTTCTTGAACAAGGAAATGGCAGCTCTGCACACACTTTTGACACTACTAGTGAATTTGATACAAGCAATGAATTAGAGAATGAAATACCTTCTAAAACATTGATACATGGATTCACTGACTCACAACGCATTCATGACTTGCAAGACACGATTGTCAAAATTGCACCTGCTGAAGGGAAACATCCACTTGGAATATTCAAAGATAAATTTGCTGAGTAAATGAACTTCCCAACATTGTTCTATGGAGATCCACAACCCAATGACATCACTGAACAATTCAGCTATCAAAAAATAGTTCGATGGGAAATGCTACATTCAAACGGTGACCTCTCCTGTCACATAGCAATTTTGTTTTTCAAAAAAATGCGCATACTAATTGAGCAAGTTCTCTCTTGCATGTGGGTACGAATAAGAAAAGGCCAACTACAAGGAAGAAATTTATTGGCCACAGATGTCAAGTACAAAGAAAACCTAGAAAAAATATTAAAATCTAATATTGGATACATAGATTTCAAAAACATTCGCATCTCTCCTGACTACTTACAACAAAACAAGAAAACTATATTTGCAATGATCCGACAATTGGGGCCCCCAACTTTTTCATCACATTTACATGTGCAGAGAATCACTGGGATCCGTTGGTGGCTATGGAGTCTGCATTGTATAGGAACATGAAAAGGAAAAAATAAACTGATACATTGGAAAATGATGACATTGACTACCTCATAAGAAAAGACCCAGTGACATGTACTCGTTACTATAGACATAGAATAAATGCTTTGAGGCAATTGATATGTCATGATGAAACGTTCTTTGGAAAAATATCGAACTACTATTTTGTGACTGAATTCCAGAATAGAGGGAGTGAGCATGACCTCACACTGTTATGGATAGAGGGTGCACCCGTCTATGGAAATGAAGACAACTCACAGATCGAGCAGTTTATGGAAAAATACATAACATGCAACACATATCATTTGGATCTAGAACTTGCCAAAGTTCATAGACATTATCATACAAGAAGCTGTAAAAAATGAAAAAATTCACATTGTAGATACAACTTCCATGTGCCAGCAATGAGAACAACAAGAATCATAGAGCTAATTAGTGTAGAGGACAATGTTCTCATTGATAAATCTAAATCTTTGTTCGCATTTCTAGAACAACGAGACTTTGATGACTTAATGATCTTTGAAGACTTCTTGGTAGAACTAAATCTAACAGAAGATGAGTACATCCAAGCCATACAATCTACACTTAAACAACCAACACTTTTCCTTAAATGACAACTTTCACATATTTGGAACAACAGTTTCTCCAAGGACATGCCAGTTATGTGGAATGCAAATACAGATGCAAAGTATGTCCTCAATGCATATTTTGCAACATCATATTGTACCTCATACATGATAAAGGTTGACAAATCTATGACAAGTGCATTCAAAAGAATACACAAAGAACATGAAAAAAGTCATATTGATGCTATACAAATGATACGTACACTTGGAAATACATTACTTAATCTTCAACAAATGTCTTCTCAACAAGCAATCCACATTGGACTTTCCCTACCTTGGAACCGTAGTTCAAGGAAATGTGTCTTCATAAACACACCTCCACTTGAGAAACATACATTTGTGCTTAAACCATCTTCTTTGCTAGAACAAGAGCCTGATAATTCAGAGGACGTAATATGTCACTCTATTATTGATTATTACCTCCAACACCCATCTCCTATTAAGCATATCTGCCTAGCAGAGTTCGTATCGCATTATAAAAAAAATGGTACACTCATATCAAAAAGAAAAAAACCAAGTGTAATACGCTTTGTCAAATACAACAAATACACCGACTATGAAAACTATTGTAGAGAAAAATTGTTGTTGTATGTTGCATTTTATCAAAATGAAAACACATTAAAACATAAATTCCCTACATGGGAAGTTGCATATATTGATTATGAGACTACAATACAAACCAATGAATCTATATTTACATACAATGTTAATCCAACATGGGGTGATTTAGAAAGTGCAGTTCACGAACTAGAAAACCTTGACAATGTTGATGGGACATTGACAAATCATAAAACAACTAGAACTCTTTGTGATTCCTATGAATTCCAAGTAGATTTGCCTCGTCCTTGAGAAGCCAACATTGAAAAACATATCAATCTTGGCTTTCAAGTCACAAAACATCCTTCTTTATTGAAAATAAAAAATACTATAGAGTTAGACGATTGTTGAATCGAGAACAACAAGCAATCCTAAAGGATATTGCAATTAAAAAATGCTTAAACATGCACACTCCCGTGCACTTGTTACTTATATGTGGGGCAAGAACAAGAAAGACATTCACAACTAAAACACTATTCCAAATGCTTATATGAATCTATGATTCAAACAATTCGACGGACCCTATGAAACAAAAGGGGCTAATAGTTTCATACACAGGAAAAGTTGCATATAATGCAGGTGGAACAATAGTCCACTCTGCATTTTTAATGCCTTTTAACAAGTCATATTTTCTTCCACTCAAAAAGAAAGTGTTAGATACTTTGTCTAAGATTTATGACGAACTGAAAATTTTCTTCATAGACGAGGCATCTTTGATTGGAAGTCGCTTCTTATATTCCATTAACAATCGACTGAGAAACATAAAACATGTGCACACCAAATACTTTGGGGACATTTGACATGTTATTCTGTGGGGATCTTTACCAGGTGCAACCCATCCAATATTATTTGATATTTGAACAACCTACGGTCAATATGAAAACAATGACGCATGACTTCTGGAAAGACAATATAAAATGATTTGAATTACATACTACAATGCGCCAGACAAATGAAACATTTATTTCAATTCTTAATAGAATGCAGACAAACAACCAAACATGTGATGACTTAACATATATCAATTCAAGGTGCATGCGACCTGCACCAACATACCCAACCTTCCCTTACCTTTTCTACATGAATAGGGATGTTCCAATGCATAATAGGTATATGCTATCGCTCATGCCTAGCGATGATATCATCATCAATTCAATTGACCTCAAAGAAGACAACAATGGCAATGCACCACCATCAACACACAACTACTTTTCCTTTGCAACTTGTCCTGAAATTAGACATGCTAGTTGAAATATATTCCTGCAACTATGATTCACAGGATGGCTTGGTGAATGGTGCAGATGGAGTACTCAAAGCTTATACCAAAACACAAAAATTTGATGTCCTCTGGATTAAGTTCCATGAGACGCATATTGGCCACCAACAAGCAAACAAGTTAGCTTATCTATATAATTCAAACAATGCGCACGATTGGACACATATCTTACGAATATCAAAACCAGTATCGACATCGACAAAGATAGGTCAACTGAATATTCGAAAACCGTTTCCAATTAAACTTGCATGTGCACGTACAATCCATCGATCACAAGGGATAACACTTGATAGTGTTGTGTTCGACCCTACTGGAATTCAAATACATGGACTTGTATACACAATGTTGACCCGTGTCATAAGTATAGACTCCTTGTATTTTCTAAGTGCTCTTACAAAAGATAACTTCAAAGTCAAACATAAAGTTGATATCGAGATGCAACGCCTCAGGACTAGCACAAAATGGCATCTACAATATGATTACCAATCCATACAAACAAACTCATTTGTATCAATTCTCGCACTTAATACACACAACCTACATGCACATATGGATGATATACTCAATGACTATGACACAATGCAATTCGATATTCTGTGCTTGCATGAAAAATACATGACATTATGCATGCAAAACAACAATTTTCAAATCACAATTGCATATCAAGTTACACTACACATGGGGTGATGATATTAGTGAAAATACATGTAACAATTTTGGAGCATATGCATTTCGAAGAAAACATTGTTGAGATGGTGCTGGCAAAAGTAATCTTCCATGAATAAAAAATTGCAATATTGAATCTCTATGCTACTCCACATGCAACATTGTCCAACATACTAAATGTTCTTTCAAATGCATTACAACATTTACATCTGAATGAAACCATTATCATTCTAGGAGACTTCAATATTGACATGCTACAAAATAATTCCAGAACAAAAGAATTGGAAAACTACATGTGCAATTACAGTCTCCACTTTCTTTTGGATAAGATAAACTATGTACAAAACACACTTATTGACCATGTCTGGTCAAATGTGCCCATATCACAATACACCATATTTATCTTAGACACATACTGGTCTAATCATGATACACATAGTATTGTACTTGAATTATGAAATATACATCAAGCATATTACAAAATCATATTTCTATGTCTCAAAGCATATCTGACAAACTTGTTGCACAAAACCAAACTATTTAGCTAAAATCATCCAACTTCTTAGTTTTTCCTGGTTTGTAATTGATTTTCGACAGAAAAAAATTCTATATAGACATAGACATGGATCAAGAAACACGAAGGTACATGCTTCTAACACTATATGTTACTCTATTCCTCTGATTCTAGTTTACTCTATGTACATATTCCTTATTTTTTCCTTGCATACCAACTTAAATTCATGTTCATTGTGTTTTGTACTTTCCTTAATTGAAACAAACAAAAAAATTGGACAAGACAAAGAACTCTTAACCAAAAATGTAGACGAATACATACAAAGGTGCATACTTCTGCACGTATCCATAGTCCATTGTTTTTCATTTATTTTGTGTATATTTATTCTACTCATTTGCAACTCTTTTTTTTTTCTTAGATACTACATATCTTCCTATATATTAACTTATCTTCATGTCAGTTGTATTTTCTGTGCTGCTACCTTGAAATAAACAAAATTGTATTCCATCTTTTTTACATGTGTTCCTACATAGAAACTTGCCTTCATGTCCATTGTATTCTCTGCATTGCTACACTGGAAAAAAAAACATACTGATTGAACACGAGGATGAAGCCTTATTGTAATATCCCCAAGGACGAGCCCTGTTGTACTCATGTTTATGAGTTGTAAATCATGTTTTGTAGGCTTGTGAGCCAAGTTTATATAAGCTGGTGGGCTTATGTGTTTATTAGGCCGGAGAGACTAAGTGTTAAAGGCCAGGAGCCTGATTGTGTATATGTAATTATGCAAAACATAAATAAAAATATAAACATCACTGCGTGCAGACCAACCACGAAGAAAGAGTGATGGGGGACTAAGCTTCCACAAGGTGGGTAAGGGGAAAAGGGGCTAAAAGGTTGGAAAGAGAGGCTAAGTGTTGAGCCTAGGGGCTAATCTTAGGGGCTTAAGTCCTTAGGAATAATAATTTATTATTATTCCAAAATCTATGTGAAATGTATGTCTTTATCCTAAGTTCCTAGAAAGGGGAATGTGTGCAAAAAGAGAATGCATGCTAATGGAGGGCATGCAACCTCATGGGTGACATGTGTCAGCCCAGGCACATGCAATTTAACCCAAGACTTGAGCCGTGATGGGGGTTCACCCTCCAGTCTACCTCCTGTTTGTCTGAACCGAGAAATCTCTGTGCCTGAGTTCGATAAGCCTTACACAGATCTGAAACCCGAATCCAGGGATGTTTCCTAGAGAAACCGATACTACTGTGTCCGAACCGTCGAGTCTGTGTTCGACCTCTACGTGAATTGCTTGTCACGCATCCTGCAAATGGGTGTTATCTGAACCATGCTGTGTTTTAGTGGCTTGTTTCCATTTTCCTGTTTCCACACCTCGTTTCCCTGTTGTTGCTATCACCTGTGAGCTATCCCAAGATGTTGTCGTTGCTGTCATCCTGAACTTGCGGGAATTGAATTGGAAATTGGTGGAAGAATCGGGTTGTCACTCCCGTGGTAGAAGAGGCAGGTTGCCAAGCTTGTGAGAAACTCTCTCCAGGTGAGGGAGTCTGCTGGGAAGTGGTTTTTATCCCAGAAAGAGTCCAACACTAGCTACAGAGCTCTGAGAATTCCTGATCCGTCCTGTTGCCGAGGCCCATAGGGGAGGTGAAGCACCGATGGAATGTGCTTGTGAAGGTGTATACTATTGGGTAGAACATGCATGTGGGGACTGAGAGTCTGGGAGAAGTGGGTGTAAGAAGGCTCCTGGGGAGAATCCTTCCGATTGTTCTATGCATTATTATCGTAACCTCAACGTAGTCTATGATTCCCTTACCTTGGGTGGAGCTTAGTCCCAGCTCGGGGGTGATCCACTATTGAGCGTGATGAGAAGTGAGGTCTAAGGCTGGGAGGTTCATGGAAGGTCTGCATGTGGTTGGTGGAGTTACTACAGTTCCAAAGATAAGTGTCATTATGTATTTTAATTCTGTACTTAATTAGAGTGCATGTCTATGATGCTTGCAATATTATCATGTATTCCATTGCAATGATATTTATTGTCGATTTCAATCATTCTGTATGTTAGCAGTAATTATATGTTTACTCTGTTAATCCATTTCATTCTCATTTAAATTCATACTACATAAATATGAGAATGTTTCCGTGTAGTAGCGTTGCCCGATAAGTGGGTTGATAGCCCAAGAACGTTACGTTATGGTATTAGAGCTAAAAAGGCTATGTTAAGGTAGTGTTGGTAGCATTGCCTGACTTGTTGGGTGCTGGGGATGTTACAATATGGTATCAGAGCCCAAGGTTTCAAAGCTGAGCTTAGATGGGCCGGATAAGTGGTCTTTGGACCCAAGGTTTCAAGTAGAAATGGTGTTCAGATGGAACCAATTTAAAACCTTGGAATTTTTTTGAGTGCCAAGGGGTTACTTAGCCGTGTATGAATCTCAGGAGGAGTAGCGGTGAAATAAAACCGCAGTCGGCATGGCATTTAACCAGAGAGAGAGAGAAAACTCAACACTTGGGGTGTTGGATCCATAGGATCTGTTTGGAAAAAGGAGTCCTTTATGACTATCAGATCCAGAGAAGGTGCAGGGAGAATATCCGAGAAGCCTTTCGGGAGTTCCGCTATCAGGAAAAGCTGGGTGCATTGAGGCACAAACCCCTGAAACCTGAAACTCTGAAGCCCCAAGAATATCTACACCATAGATCTGGGAAAAAGATCTCGTCCCTTGGATCGAGCAGAAGAGAAGAGAGTGATTTCGAGAGTTCGACTGTCGGGAGAAGTGGGATGTGTTGATGCACAAACTCCCGAAGTTCAAAATCGCGAAATTCTGAAGATCAGAGGTAGTGGGTGTTGAGTCCATTTTTGTGCTTCCATAAACCATACTTTTGCCTCTTTATTTGACCATTTTACCTTCATTTTATTCCACATTTTCCATAAAACAGCCTATCCAAGGTATATTTGTCATCCTTTAACTTCAGAATTGAATTTTCTAAATTTTTGCATTAAAATTGGAAATTTAGCAGAAATTACAGGATTTGACCAAATCCCGTAAAAGCTCCATCGTTTGTATACTTGCAGGACACCTGGGAGAAATCCAACACTTGGGTCGTGTTCCCATATGTACAAGGATGGTGAATAAGCTATCAGATTCTAAATCTGAGATTGCTAGATGCCCGGTCAACGCTGGTCAAACAGGGCCACTTCAGCAGAAATTGCCCTGTTTCAGCATTAAATCTTGGACAGTTTTTGATTTCGTGGGATTTTGACCATGTTTTGAGGATCTAGAGGAGGCATTCGACCCTCCTAGGATATTGTGGATCTACTTATGATATTTAGGAGACATTTTAGCATTTATGGTTTTTAAGACTCTTGTATAAATACTCTTAAGCTTAAACTAGTAAGCCAACCTTTGGATTAATGAAGAAACTTGAGAATTTGCACTCTTGAAGATCAGCTCTGTGTTTTTTTTCATTTGAATGCTTATGGTGATTTGAATGCTACTGGAGTTCTTTCTTAGCTGAAGTTAACCAAAGTGTACCAGGGAAGCAGTGGAGGGCCCCCATTGCCAACTAGTACACTCTTTCCTTTTTGTTATTTTTCAAGTACATGTTTTAGA